>CBVK0100184967.1:0-17873 GCA_900067695.1 Picea abies
TTTACTCCACTATTAACTTTTTATCATTTTACAGTATTAGATTTACATTTTTTCCACGTTTACTTATGACAACTGCATAATTACAATAAATCGTTTCATATTCTTCAGTCGTTTCATATTATTCGTTTCATATTACCAGCCGTAAGAGCTGTAAGCCTTTTGACGTTCACCAACAACTATTTAGCGGCTGTGTTAGTTATGTGTAATGTCATTGCATGTATATATGAGTTCATTTTCCTGTATGATGCGACATATGTGGCATGACAGTTATAAGTGTTTCACGTTAGCTAAAAGTATGGTCAATCTGTATAATATTGTTGCACATGAAAAGTATGATAATTATGAAGTATACATGTTTAATTAAACTTTGTCATATGGTTAGAAGATACAAAGGCACAGTATGAATTGTTGAGCATGTAGTGAAGTAGTCTGCGTGCAAAAAGGTGATAAAATATTCATGCAACATCAGATTGATTGCGCATGCAGTAGTGTTATGTGTGCAGAGTGTTTGTGCACACAATATTATATGTGTGTTTTGAAGGGATAAGCACACGGTAGATTTGTGACATTTATTCCACTGTTATAATTGTATTAAAATAAGTATACTCGTAGAGCAAGACCCAACTTGGGTTTGGGTGCAGTATCTTGAGGTTGTGCTCAGTTATTCTGGTCTACTTGCAATAGGGAGTGTTATAAGTAGTATCCACACACTACGATTTGAAGTAGCATGGTCCAATAGTGAGCTTGGGCTACTACAAAGAATATCATAGCAACAAAAGTTCAGGTTGTAGTGATGTGGCCCAACCTGGGAGGCTAGGGACATTACATCTGGCTATCATCTTCTTCTTCTCTAAATAAGAATGTATTGGAAAAATAGACACTATAACCCATCGATGTCATGTTTTTCATAAACATGTGGTTAGGGTCAAATCCTTCGATTTAGTTTGCTTTCTTCAAATTAAATTGATCAAATTGAACTGAAAATTCATCAACATTTACAATATTTTTCAACATTATCTCTCCAATATTCCATGTAAAACAAATAAATTACGTTTTCCTTTTGTCATGAAATAAATGGGCCCAAAATATATACTATTTACATACTTACACAACAAATATCTTGTCTCAAACATAATGCGGTAATATGATGGTTTTTCTCGGGAACAATAAATCTTGATAATACTAAAATGCTCCATTGCTTCAAAACTCCCTCCCTTGTCCAAGAATGTTGCCGCTTCTAAGGACAATATTGATGTTTTTGGTCCAATTTTTTTTTTTTGAAGGAAGAAATAAATGCAATGTGCACTTCATAAAAATGATACATAGACTTATGTTTCCACAAGGTAGGGTACCACATCTAGACATGGTCGATTTTAGAATTGATTTGTTTGGATAAATGCAAACCTTTGAAAACATGACAATAAGTAATGGAAAATATTAGGTATAAGGACATATAGAATTTCTTATTCTTCCTGAAATTTGATAAATGAAAATATATTTCTTTAGAGATAATTTTTTCCCAATAAAAAATTGTTTTCTCATATATTGCAAAATGCAAGATATACTGAACCAGTTGGGAAATAGTAGCAAACGATTCTTCTATGACTACTATGGAAAATATCCATGCCATTTATCGATATGGGTTTTTCAACGAACTAACCTAAATACTTGAAATGTCTTTAGAATCATTGTTGGGTCTTTAAGATACTCACACAAAAGGTCCAATCCACCATTTCTTGCCTTCATGAATTCCTTGTTTTCATCCCCTTTGAAAATCATTATCAGATCTGAAAGTCTGAGCATTTTCTTGAAGACCGGAGGTGCTAAAGAAATAGGGGAATCTCTTTGCAGTTGGATTAGTCTATGATTTTTATCGAATTTGTTGATGCACCATGAAACTAACTCTATGAAGTCGTTGACCTCTGGAACACAACGTGCCGGAGCAATTCCTGATGTCCAAATTTGGTTTGAACTCCTTCCTGGAGGTGGGAATGAGGAGTGATATTTGTATTGTCTTGACCACTCAAACCTTTGATCTTCCCATCCAAAAGAGTTTATGGTATCTCTGCAGAAGTTTTCCTTTCTTCTGGTTTTCATGCTTAATGAAGTTGGCAGATTAATGTACAATCCTTTTAGAATGTTATTACCAAACAAAACCTTTTTATCATAATATGCTTTAGGACTTGATACAAATTAAATTTAGAACTGATGAAGGATTTTCTTGAGAAGATCACCATTAATAACGACCTTTAAATATTTAACCCATTTATTATTTTTGTTATATTTGCATTAAATATGCATCGGGGAGAGTGACAAGACAGGACCTGGATTACCGTGGAGGAGAAAAAATGGAATTATGTGGAGGAATAATGAAATGAGTGCAAACCTACGAACCCACGGTGGGATTTCAAAAAAATGATTAAGTATAAGGAATCAGTCAGATGGAGCAGGATCAGGGGTATGCATAAAATAAACATGAAATTACCATGTCCTGAGGTGGTGTTTTAAGAATTTGGCTAAGTGTTGAGACATTGAAAAGGTAATGAAGTATGGCGGGTTAGTGGGTATGGNNNNTCTTGAAGTATGGCGGGTTAGTGGGTATGGTGGGGAGGAAACATAACATCCAGTGGAGAGTGGTGAAATTTTATGAAATTGTCTAGGTATGAGGAATTGGTCGAACATAAGGTTCTGGTTATAAAAAAGTGAATCAAGCAAATGCCTTAGACTCATGGTGGAGTGTTTTGGAAAAAAGGCTAAGTATGGGTGTTAAACGAAGGTGATGGGACACAAAATTTTGGAAATTTTTCTAAGTATGGAAAAGGGATATACACAAGAAATTTTACGAAAGTTTTAACACATTTGAGGATCAACAATCATCGTTTGAAACTTGCTTTTGATATTTACCACCTTCACCCTTAGATGTTGTATATGTTCTAAAAGGAGAAGTGAGGGAGGACCTCATAGGAGATGCATTAAAAGAAGAAAAAATTGTTGNAGTGAGGGAGGACCTCATAGGAGATGCATTAAAAGAAGAAAAAATTGTTGAGAAGATCAGGAAGATCCATTTTCATGTATATGAGACACCAAAGAAGTCATAGGAAAAGTAAAAGGCTACATGATCAATGCAAAACATAGAGAACATTTAGAGTGGGAGACATAATATGGTTACAATTGAATAAGGAAAGGATATAGGGTCCTAGTAAGAAGATAAAGGCTTCGCAGTATGGTCCCTTTGAGCTGTTGGAAAATGTGGAAGATAATTCCTACCGACTTATTCTACCCCCATACATGAACATTTACTCAGTAATGAATGTGGAGAATCTCAAACTCTATGATCCTTCCATGTTGGATTAGGAGGAGGAGTAGGTCCTAACTTCCAAGAGGACTTAACCCCAGATGCTTAGGAGTAGTTAGCAAAGGATATAATTTTGCAGAAGTGGTCTAGAACTACAAGACAATGGAAACATGACCCTTGGTTGATTGGGTCGAAAGGACAACTTCTAGGTAAAGCAACATGGTACTCTAGGGAGAAGGTAGAGGAAAAGTTTCCTCACCTCATTCAATAAATATTTTGGGGACCAAAAAGCCTCCCTAAATGGGGATGTATGATTTTTATTGGATAATTGTATTATTTTTCATCCATCTCGATGCCTTCAAAGTGAAAAATTGGTGGAATCAACTTGCAGGGCCATTTTCGTGGTAGGTCCCAGTTTGGAAAATTGGGGTTTGGACCTTTTGGGGCTATTTTGAGGAGTTAAATGACATTTTTTGGGGTTTGATGTTTGCAAATTGTTCCCAACCACTTGAATATGTTCTACACTCTGATACCTTTCTAATGGTGGGTCAAACTCCGCAATCAGAGCTCGTATGCAAAAGTTACGCCTCCCGCAAGTTGACCTACCATGTTGACCACCATTGTACAATAGGATGCCACATCAACGCCCTTTACTCACACATATAGGGATATCCTAATGAGGAATTTCAAGAATATTCTAGAAGTTCCAAAATCTTATCACAATTGAAGGTTGAGGAATTAAAAACCCTAACTCTAGATGACTATCAGCCTATGTTAAATATTGGGCCACTAGGAGAAGGGGTTCCATTCTATGTTGTATTTTGTTTCGTAGTAGATCAGAACAAATTGGAGTGGGGAATTAGAGAGCATAAAAGAGTGGGTTAATTTTTTGTAGCAGCCTAAGAGGTCACGGGTCTCAGGTAACTCCATAGAGAGTGTCTTCTCCTTTGTACTTGCATTATTTCCATACCAGAGAAAAGAGAGCAGAGCAACCTCACCTTCTAGCTGGGTTCTCTCCCGTAAGGGTTTCCTAGAGAAAATATTTTTGTTATTTTGTGGATGGTGTGTGATTGTATTTTATTGTTCTCTATTTTCCGCATTTGATCTATTTCATGCATAAGAAGAAAACTAGTAAATAAATATTCTGGAATCTAAAGGAATTTAACCTTCATAATATAGATTTCAGTTGTATTTATTAGATATGTTGTGACAAAATATTCCAATGGAATATCCACGGAAGTTTACATATCACCTGTGTATATAATTAGATTAATGATCAAATAAAGCTTGTTTATATTCTACCAAATTGTATAAATTATGGTATAGTTAGATAAGGTACTTGAATTGTTTGACCCTCCCGAGCTTGTCTTTCAACATTTTGTAAAAATTTGGGAGCATATGAATTTGATTGCACAACATAACATCACTTTACCCTACTGTATGTGTGTATTGAGATTTCTTGCACGATGGTTAATTGCTTGGCAAAATGATGTGAAATTGTGTTTGATATCTTTCTCTCTAGGTCATATGGAGGGGCGCCAAAATAAGTTCCGGGGTAATGATAATTTTTTTCTAAATTTGTTTCACCTCAAGCAGTTCAAATTTTATTTAACAAACTTTTAGAACTATGCAAGACATATGGTGTAGTAACATTGCTTTGATTTATCATTTTAGGAAAACTGTACATTAGAGATATTTGTATTGAAAATGATAGTTTCGATTAGAAAATAATGTCATGTATTAGATATTTTAAACTAGATAATAAAGTATAAGAGACTAATCATTGAAATAAGTGGGGTTTTAATAATTTGATGTTTTCCTTAAAACAAGGGTTTTGTGTCAGCACCAAGTTGTTAACTTGTTTTTCCAAGTACTTATGTATGCTCAATTGTATGGTATTTGTATCAACCATTACGAGTGATATAATATAAAGTGACAATAATTATAACATAAACACTCCATTCAAAATTCAATTAGAAGGATGATCAATCACATGAAAAGAAAGGGGACAACAAACTTTTATACATTATTATTGCTAAATAATACCTTCCTTCTAAAGGAGCCATACAGTGCCCGATGGGTAATACTTACAGTGCCCGATGGGTAATACTTATCTAGCTCTTATTCCTCATTTACCCAAAACTATTTTTCAGAATTTATATATTAATTTCGTCTCGTCATGCTAATCTCATACACTTGATCATCCATAGATCTTGTAGCTCCATCTACTTGCAAGGGTGTTGAAAGTCATATGAGCATGCATTTGTCCTTTTTACACTATTTTCTAGTTTAATAATCTCATTTACATGAAACCATATATTTTCAAATAGTTAATGTAATGTCTTCAAAACAAATTGAAAGGATAGTGGATATCTTATAGGCTTCTAAGGCCTTAAGAGGTTTTGGAGAGATGATCAGGGTCCGATTTTAGTGTGTGTGGCAATCTGTAGTTGAAATGAGAGTAATTTTCTTTGGTAGATTAGAAAATCATGATCTATACCTAGTAAGAAGTCCAGTTGTCTCCCATCTTAATGGATTAGATTTGTGTTCTCATTTTCTGATCAATTTGCTATTCCATGTTGCTTATTTTGTTTACCATTTAAAATGTAAATTGTATTTCTAATATTAGTTAGTGATATTAACTTCTAATGAAATCCTCAACTAGGGATATGTCTTTTTGGGTTTTAGTAATCCCTCACTTAGGAATTCATTGTAAGGAGAACAATCATAAGGAACATAAAAACTTTTTGTGTTAGAAATGTTGAAAATCTAAGGTTTGGATAAGATGTGATTGCATGACATAAAACAACCTAGTATATGGATTTTGCTTTGTATGTTGCTAATTGATATGTACTATAGTAATTCTCTGTATTCATTGATTTCATTCTAACCTAGAAATAAAGAAAACAAAGTATGTAAATTTTATTTAGCCATGAAAAGTTTAAGTAATTTTTTTTTTTACGTAATCACTCTATTTATTTATTTAAATTTTAGTGTGGGAATGTTACAAGTTTGACATTTTCTTTTCAACTCTTCACATTATGCCATATTTTTCCTTCCTTTAGTCAGTGTCTTTACATGCAATAATTACAAGAAGTAATTCTAACCTAAAATCACACAACTCATTAATCAACTACTTGAGGCGATTTAGTTCCATAATTGTTACTATGACTATTAATGTTCCTCTACATTAGTTCACGTTTCAAGTTGATTTAGATGTGATTGTTCATGAATATACAAGAGGGTTTACATCATTGGATGAACATTTTTATCATATGGTTGTAACATTAGGGACATCCACAAAGGAATGTGCAAAAATTGCAAATGAAGCTAGCCATTGTGATTTTTGCATGACAAACTTATGATAACTTGCAAGTATGCATGAAATTAGAAGTGCATAAAAGGAAGGATTGCAAAGAAAATTTTCGTGCTCATGAGGTAAGAAGTTATTGATCTAAGAAGTAAGATGATCGATGTTTGTGAACTAGCCTTAGATTTTGATCGAGTAGATTACATTTTTGGGGAAGGCGTGTTGATGGAGGAGTTCTATGAAGTAGCAATAATTTGATTCTCCTTAGATCCAAGATGAATAATAATGAAGATCATCTTTTAGGAACGTTATATGATTGGTTTTATACATTACTCGTAGATACAAGTGTTCCTTTGGAAGGCATTCCTAAGTATTATACTCGACATTATGAATTTTATGAGTTAATTGTTGAGGTGAGTGTTCATAGACTCCATACTTTTGATATTATATGAAAAACAAGTCAAGATGTTGCAATATTAAGAGGTGTCATGTCATATCTAACCTTTCCCTTCATAGGCATGATACCGTGCATAAATGTCTTTTCCTTTGTTGCAATTAGTTGAGGAAATTATGCTAGAAAATCATTGATAAGTGAAGATGTAAATGTTATTCAATTTGTTCTTTAATTCATAAGTTAATGTGAATTTTGTTAAATTTGGCCAATTTACAATTTAGAGCATTATGTTATATCTGTTGAGATTTGAATTACCTAAGCTATTAGCATAGATATGTGTGTCCTAAATACTAAAATTCACCACAACACAACAAATAAAAGGGCTAGTTATTAATGAAATACGTTGTGTGGACTCAAGTTACCAGAACAAAATTCCATCACAATTAGATGGGAAGGTGTGTCAATGCAAAGTATTGTTGTTATATTCTCTTAGAAATCATCACATAGTCCACATGTTTATCTCATAAGGCATTGTTTCTATGAGAAATCCTTTCATGACATTTTTTCTATCAAACCAAATGTATAATACCATTTATTATATTTTATTTTGTATTTGTGGTAGTTATCCTTGCGAAATTGAGCATGAAATTGAGCGTATTATTAGTGTGTTTCCAAAGAAAATAATTTGGAGTGGGATTTGAATTCTTTAGCCAATAATGGCCAACCATGGTACCCTCATCCAAATTTGCAATGGTGTTGAGCTCGAACTCTTCCATCACCTTGAATGTGCATTGAAACTATTGTGATAGGTGTGCCATACAATTTTCAGTTCTCTAGTAGAGAAGGTAATGATTGTTGAGTAGTAGCAATGAATATATATTGACTAATAGTAGGGAATACATGTTGAGTAATGGTAGGGAATAAATGCATATCACTAGCAAACAATGAATGATAAGTAGTAGTAGTTGGATAATTAATTGTTGATGGTTTCTAAGATGTAGAATTGGAAAACCATAAATGGTTTATGGTTTTGTTATACTTAATTATTAAATGCTAGGGTTGGACGAAAATATAGTGTGTGAGTTTTAACTTACTATTACATTGTACAAATTTCTTCACAATCCTTATGCTACTGCTAAACATTGTTTTTGAGAGAACAAAGACTTTGTAATGGATTGTAACCATTTAGTTGTTGAATAATACATTAAGAATGCTTTAGAGTGTGAGGTTTTTCTTCTCCAAGGGTTTTCCCTAGGAAATCATTGTGTAATGGTTTGTTATTTCGTTCATTTGTCCCCTGCCTATCATCTGCAATAGTTTGTTTAAATTTTTCTACACATTTTTCTCTCATTGGTTAGTGTAGGAAGTGTATTCTACACCTCTACTTCCTTTCATTTGGAATTGGATCCTGATCACCTCAGATCCAAGGTGTTAAATTTTTTTTTTTTTTATTCTAATCTTGTTTTGAGTGGGAGCTTCTACAAAATGAAATATTATTGCAAGGAAATAGTGATAACATCTAGATTACAAATATAGACGTTTAATGGCACTAATTTTGAGCATGGGAAGCTCAAGATGGAGGATCTTATTGTAGATTGAGATCTGGGGGTTGTAGTATCTAGAACCAAACCCATTGGTATGAAAGTTGAAGAATGGGTGGTGTTGGAGAGAAAGGTGAGAAGCCTTATCAGGATCTATTTGGACAATTTAGTATTTATTGAACATTTTTGAAGAAAAAAACAATAAAAACTCTCTAGAAGAAGTTGGGGGATTTGTACTAGGATAAATCCCTAGTTAATAAATTTTTTCTACTTAAAAATTTGTTCACCTTGAGAATGGATGATGGTGATTATGTAGCTGAGCATTTAAATCAATTTAATACTATTGTGACCTAGATTATCTTAGATGGATTGAAGATGGATGAGAAGGATCATTGTATGATCCTTTTGTGTTCTTTTCTAGATTAATGGGAAAACATGGTAATGACCTATGTAAGCACTACAAATACATTGGTTCTTGATGAGGTCATGGTTTCTTTACTCTCAAAGGAGGTGATGTAGAAATATTTTGAATCCAATGATGAGGCCTTGGATATTTGTGGAAGATCAAAGGAGAAAGGAAATAAGAGAAAAAGGGAATATCCAAATCCCATGGAATACATAAGTGTTTTGAAAATTCTAAAGAAAAATGTTGGAACTACGGTAAGGTTGAGAATTTTGTAAGAGACTGCAAGGAAGAGAAAAAAAAAAGAATAAGATGAAAAATAATGATTTTGCTGATGAGTCAAAAAATATTCTCATGAGGATGGTGGATATGTCTTTTTTGTAGCTTTGGAAACCCATGCAAGCCATAGTGCATGGTTGATAGAATCTAGAGCTTCCTTTCATATGACTTCCCATTAGCACTATTTTTTAGTGTGTGAGAAATATCATGGTGGGATGGTATACCTCGACGATGACTCTCCTCTTTGCATAATTATCCATGGTACTTCATCATATTTCCTAATGGTAGAGTGAAGGGGATCAATGGAGTTTTGCACATTATGGGTATGGCATGGAACCTAATATTAGTAAGAAAACTTAATGATGCGGGTGTGAATGTTGTTTTCTTCAAGAAAGGTGTAATATGGTTTGAGGAGCTATGGTGCTCACTAAGGGTGTTAATGTGGAAACTCTATTCCAAATTGATGCATGCACCATTCAATTTAATAGTTCTTCAATTTTTGTAGTGAAGAGATTTGTAGGATCTACACCTTCACAATCAGAACCTATATCTACTTCTAATGGTCATTCTTTCTTGGTACCTAAACAATCTCTTGCTTCATAAAGCAAGTTACTTGCATATGGCATCAAATATTAGGCCACATAGGTGAGAAGGGCCTACAAGCCTTGAAAAAAAAAAGTCTGGTGGATGGATTGAATGATTAGACTCTTGAATTTGACATTTGTGAGCACTGCATATATGGAAAAAAGAACCATGTTCAATTTGATTTTAGGTCTTACAAATCTTCCGGGTTGTTGAACTTAATTCATTATGATGTATTTAGTCTAGTTAAATTTCCTTTGATTTCTCAGACTTTGTACTATGTGTCATTCATTGATGATTATTCTATAAGGAGTGGGTATAATTTCTTAGAACTAAATTTGAAAATTTTATTCGGTTTAAGGAGTTTAAATCTCTTTTGGAAAATCACATTGGTAGGAAGATTAGGGTGTTGAGGACTGATAATGGCGAGGAGTTTTTTTCTACAGAGTTTGATAAGTTTTTTCAGAAGAATGGGATTGAAAAACATAACACAAATTCATATACCCACTAGTAGAATGGAGTTACAGAATGAATGAATAAAACCTTGATGGAGAGATATATGAGTATGCTTAGTGGAGTTATCTTAGAGAAGAATTTCTAGGAAAAAGTTGTTGCTATTATATATTACTTGATTACTATGTCACACACATCATCTCTTGTGGATAAGACCCCTATGGAGTTTTGGAAAGACAAGAAGCACTCACTTCATCATAATCTTGTTTTTGGTTGTGAAGCATATTCTCATGTACTTAACGAGAAGTGGTTGAAGTTGGATAATAAATATGTGAAATGTATCTTTATCGGATATGTTGGTTTTTTGAAAGGGTACAAGCTTTGAGATCCTGCGACTGGAAAAGTTTTGTATAGTAGGAATGTTATTTTTAGACAAGTTAATCCTTCTCCCTTAATGGAGAAACTAGAAGTGGATGAGAAGAAGTCAATGGTCTCACTGCTACCTAAGACCAAAAAGGATGAACCAAAAAATGAACAAGAATTTCATGATGGACCTAATGGGGAAGAGGGTTCATAGAGTTTGAAGGAGGAGGAAGAAAATCCACCTCAAACTTTAAGGAGGCTCACTTGGAAAATACGGAAACCAAACATGTATAATTATACTTTGTTTGATTTCAAATGTATTTTTGTTTTATTTTCTAACATATATGATCCGATAAATATGAAAGATAAAGAGTCTTGATTATTGTCCATGGATAG
This sequence comes from Picea abies, assembly GCA_900067695.1. Classification (NCBI taxonomy): domain Eukaryota; kingdom Viridiplantae; phylum Streptophyta; class Pinopsida; order Pinales; family Pinaceae; genus Picea; species Picea abies. The sequence continues at coordinate 11,017 of CBVK0100184967.1, forward strand.
AAGAAATGAATGCACATAGAAAGACTGATACATGGAGCATGGTATTGTTTCCTGATGGAAAAAAAACCCATTGGTTGTAAATGGGTGTTCAAAATGAATATGAGTTTAAATAGCAATGTTGAAAATAAGAAGACAAAGTTGGTTGTGAAAGAATTTTCCCGGGTTGAAGGGATAGAATTGTGAGATCTTTTCTCTAGTTGCTACGTTAACATATATTAGGTTCTTATTATCTATAGCAACAAATTTTGATTTAAAGATAGAGCATATGGAAGTGAAAACAACATTCTTATATGGTGACTTGAAGGAGGGGATATATATGACATAGTTAAAGTACTACATTGAAAAATGTAAAAATTCATTGGTTTGTACATTAAAAAATCCTTTATATATTTCAAGCAATCAACTAGAATGTAGGACATAAAGTTTGATTCATTTGTGTTATGACTGAGATTTTCAAGATCCAAATCAAATTATTTTGCATATTACAAATAGGATGGTGGTCACTACCTTGTTAACACTCTATATGTAGATGATATGTTATTCTTTGGTAAAAATAAGGATGTGATTTGTGATTTGAAGTCTTAGCTTTCAACGCAATTTGGTATGAAAGACTTGGGAACTAAAAAATATATCTTAGGAATGGATATTAGGAGAGATAGAATAAATATAAATCTTTGGTTGAGCCAAAGTAAGTATGTAAACTCTATGCTACAACATTTTCACATTGTAGACTATAGATCATTGAGTGTTTTGATTTATGTGGGAACTAAGATTTCATTGAGTAGTGTCGTACAACACCCACAGAGATGGAGGATATATATATTTTTTCTTATTCCAGTGCAACTGATAGTTTGATGTATTCTTTGGTTTGTACTAGACCAAACATTGCCCAAGTAGTGGGAATCTTGAGGGGATTCATGGCTAATCTTGGACAAGAAAATTGGGTTGTAGTGAAGAGCGTCTTTAGGTATTTGCAAGGTACTTTTAAATATTCCATTTTCTATCATAGTGATGTTTCATGGGACCTGGGCGTAGTGGATATACAAGGTTATGTGGATTTTGATTGGACATGGAATGTAAATAGAAGGAGATCTATGAGAAGATATATGATTTGATTGTTTGGTGGAGTAGCAAGTTGGATGAGAAAGTTATATGTTGTGGTTTTTTTTCAACTGCAGGGGTAGAGTATATGGAAGCTACTCATGGATATAAGGAGGTTATTGGATTATGAAACTTTGTCAAAAATTAGTACAAAATTAGAGAGCTATTGCAATTCAATGTGATAGTAACAATGACATTTGTCTTGTTAAGATTTTTTTTTTTTTTTATTTGAACACAAAGCATATAGATATATAGTACCATTTCATTTGAGACATGGTAGATTATGGAAAGGTGATGACAAACTTACACTTTGTAGAATCTTGCAAATCCGTTGACAAAACTGGCGAGGACGGAGAAATTCAAGTGGTGTTGCAAATCTATGGGCCTTATGGCTCCTATCAATTAGATGATAGTTTGATTCATTATCCCTTATAATCTTGCAAGGTATATTAAAAGTAGGAGAATGTTGGGACATGTGTGTCATACACCTTGCAATCTTGTAGTAGAGTAGGTATTGATCACTAAACAATTGCAAGAAACATGTACTGAATAATTATAAGGAATAAATGTTGAGTAGTGGTAGGGAATAAATGTAGATCACTAGCACACAATGAATCCTAAGAAAAAACAATTGGCCAAATAAATGTGTTTTGTTTCCAACATATAGAATTGGAAAAATATAAATGGTTTATGGTTTTTCTATACCTATTTATTAAGTGCTAGGGTTGGAGGAAGAATGTGGGATTTTAATTTACTTTTATGCTCTTGAAATTTCAAATCCTTACACTCTTGTTAAGAGAACAAATACTCTATAATGTATTGTAACTATTTAGTTGTTGAATAGTACATCGAGCATTCTTTAGATTGTTGGGTTTTTTGAAGGAAAGGTTTTCCCATGAAATTGTTGTGTAATGGTTTGTTATTTCTTTCATTTTTATTTTACAACTATTTGTTTAAATTTTTATGCACATTCTTCTCTGATTGGTTAGTGTAAGAAGCATATTCCTCACCTCTACTTCCTTTGAGAAAATTCAACTCCATTCCCTCTATGAAAGGAAAGCATTTGTAAATCCAATTCCATTATCCAAGTAGCACTGCCAAAGGATTGCATGATGAATTTCAAGTCCTTTGCCTTCTTCTTTCTTTCCAATGGTTTGATCCAATCCATGTTTTCTCAATTTTCATTACGTCATAGAGGATTCCAATTCAATCACTCCCTTTAGCCTTCATGACCTGATATTCTGCATGTGAATCATCTAAACAACACCTGAGCTAATGTCCCATCCCAAAACCATTCAAGAAGGGGGTTATGCCTTTTCCTCATGGGCATGTCATAATATGATTCATCATGTGGAAATGGGAATGCATAGTAACTAATTGATTAATTTATTTACTTTGAACATGTTAAATAGTAGTTAAATGTGCAAAATGTTAAGGTTTGTAGTTTGATTTTGATATAAATAAAATTTAAATTCATTTTTTAAAATCTACAATGCTTTGAATATGTACAAAATGTATTCTCAATCCAATAAGGGGTTCCTCAATCCAATAAGGGGTTCCTCAAGGCTTTGAATATGTATGTGTTAAAAAATGAGAGAGAAATATTATAACAAGAAAACATGCACACAAAACCAATATTTATCCTATAAACCCTTAACCAAGAGAACCATCACCTCGATAGATATCTATTAATAGCCTTGGAAAAAATGTCCAAGCCCAACCAAAATTGTCCACTTGAATATTCTTACAATGGAGTATCTCAATCCATTAAATAAGGTTCATCAATTACAACCCTAATGACGCTTGTTACAATGGAGTATCTGAAGACATTAACTAAGCTTCATCAATTACAACCCTAATGGCGCTTCTTACAATAGAGAACCTCTTCATCAATTACAACCCTTATTCCTTTGCTGAAATTAGATTACAATGCAAATATGTGCATGGCCTCGAAATAATCATGCAAATACATGCATGGAGTGGAGATATGGCCTCGAGATAGCCATGCAAAGACATGCATGGAGTGGACATATCTATGAGAAGACATGTATGGACATGCATGGTGTGGAGAAAGCCATGTAAATACATGCAAAGACATGCATGGTATAGATCAACAATGACATAATCAAGGTTATATTAACCACTCTATGACCTAGTCAATATGAACCCAACATTCCCCCCTTTAAAATTGACTTGGGATAAACATTTACTTTTCTCAACGTTTATTAAACGAGTTTCTAGAAATAGAACAACATGACCCCCTATCACCTAGGTTTATCTCTATATTTTATACTAGTGAACCATCAAGCTAGGGGTACACATGTCGAAATAGGTCTTACAACCATATGTCCATTTATATGTGATAAATCCAACTCTATAAAAATAATTACAATTGTATGCTCGAGTGCGTGAAGCATCTACCAACTTCTTTACCAACATCCCTCTATGATCCAAATACATTGAGCCAAATCACTCTTCACCCAATCCTTCATCCTCAATGTGCTTCTCTCTATGATCCATTTCCATGTGTTATTCACAATGGTTCATAAACCCATGAATCATCACTTCAAATTGTGTGCATATTTCTCTTTCATAGGTCACTTACTTTAAGAACAATTTCATAAGAATAGATCTTAACATTTTTCAGTCTCCTTAGAATGGAGTATCTCGAGCCATTAAATATGCTTAATCAATTACAACCTTAATTCATTTACCAGAAGTAGATTGCAATGCAAAGATATGCATGACCTTGAGATAGCCATGCAAAAATATGCATGGCCTCTAGATATCCATGGAAATACATGCATGGACATGCATGGTGTAGAGATAGCCATGCAAAGACATGCAAAGACTCTCATCAAATACCATGGGTTACCCATTACCATAGGCATGTAAACCACCAAGGAAAACACTGAATCAAGTGTAGAGATAGTCATGCAAAAACATGCCAAGACTTCCATCAAATACCATAGGTTACCCAATACCTTGGACCTGTAAACCACCAACAAAAAAAAACCTAGCAATAGAAATATTATAAATCGAAGGTAATCCAAGCGTTGGTGTCAATACTAGAAGATTGTGGTCACGAAAGCTTAGAAATAATGGATGGATTCAGGAATCTTCTTTTGTATTGTGTATTATGAAAACAACCAGAGATTGTGATATTCAAGGCCGTGAAGCGCTGGATTTTGAGGTAGAGTGTGATTATAGAACGAGAATATGGAATTAAGCTTACCAAACGCTTGCAACTCCCTAAGATTATTGGCCATAAATAATTTTCGAAATCAATGATGTTGTTGTATTTGTAGTATTTAATGTGATCTCTCTGGTGAGGTCATTGGCGATTTGCCACATGTACACGCAATTGACTTTCAGAAGAGCACCCGAGCTGGTGTCCCGTCCCGGAATCATTCAAGAAGGGGGGTCTTTCTTTTGCTGGGGTGCATGTCATAATATGGTTTAACAGACCAGACGTGCAAATAGGAATGGATAATAACTAAATTGCTTAGTTTATTTACTTTGAACAGATTAAATAGCATTTAAATGTGCAAATGTTAAAGGATGTAGTCTGATTTTGATATAAATAAAATTCAGATTTAAAAAGAAAAAGTGTGCAAGGCTTTGAATCTGTATGTACAAGAAGTATTCTCAATCCAATAAGGGCTTTCTCAGGCAGTGTTATTGACAGGAGGTGGTATTATGCTCATTGCAATGTCATAAATATAACGTATAGTATGCACACTTATGCACAAATGGTGGAAGGAGAAACGTCTAAAATATTGATTAATCATATTTTAGAGTATCATATATTTTTATAACGTCCTTTTACATCCTTCTAAAAAAAATTACTAATATATATTATTTTAAAAAGTATTTTACAATTTGAAATTTGAATTGAAGAAATAAATTATAAAAGAAATAAATTACATTTTGATATGTTTTAATTATTATCATTTTTTATTATTGATTTCTATATTTAAATTTATATACATTTTTAATTTCAATAATTTAATTGATTGATTATATTTTATTGTATCATATATATTTTACTTCCTTTAAATTATTAAAAAACTTACTAATATATATCTTTTAAAATGTAATTTACAAGAATGAAAGAAACATACTATATTTATACAATTCTTAATTAAATAAAATAAAAACAAAATGTTAAAATTAAACATATAATATTTAAAAAATAAAAATATTTTTTTTATATAATTTTAAATAATAATATTGTTTTTTATAATTTTTATTTTTCAAGATTAATTTAAATGGTTATTAGTAAATGCAAAATCTTTCTTTCAAATTATAAGATTATAATTTTGATATTTTTGATTCCTTACAAATTAAATATAATTAATTAAAATGGGAAAATGTTAAAATTGAATTTATAATACTAAAAAATTAATATAAAAATAGTATAAAATTTATTTTTGAATATTACTTTTAATTAAAATGGGAAAAAGTTAAAATTGAACTTATAATACTAAAAATAATAAAAAAATGTATATAAAAATATTATAAAATCTATTTCTGAATATTACTTTAAATTGTGATGAATAGGATATAAAATCACTCTTCCAAATTGTATAAGATTATGATTTTGACATTTTTTATTCTATATAAATTGATGCATGAAAATGATGTAAGATCTCTTCCAAATTGTAAGATTATGAGTTAGGATGTAAGATTTCTCTTCCAACTTGTAAGATTATGATTTTCATATTTTTTATTTTTTATAAATTGATAGATTGAATTTTGAGTGTTTTTATTTTTTTATTAAATATCATAAAATTTGATTTTATATTAATTGATGTATTTAATTTTAATGTCTAAGTGTTCTATGTTTTAGTTTTTTTAGGGCTATATTTTTTGTTTAATTTTTTTTGAAATCTGGAAAAAAATTGTTGAATCTGTAGATTTGAGTAATTAATTCTGTATAATTTGAGTTTCAGAAAGGTTTTTCAACAGGTTGAATTTATTTCTGAATTTAAAAATACAATTTAAACAACAACAAATTTACATTACCCAATTCCCCAAAAATGACCAAAACTTAAAACAATTAGACAAAATCTTTTTAGATAAAAAAATATTAACTAATTTTAATTATTAATTTATTTTAATAAACTTTCCATTACAAATAATTATAAGAAAAAAAAAATTCACATTATAAATAATCTGAAAACTTTTCATTCACAATATTTTAATATTATTTAAAAATATAATCTAAACACTTAAATTACGGTATATTATCTTAAGTACATTGTCTTTAACATCTTGACATTATTATAATCTGCCAGGTATCTTAGAACTTAAATACATTATTGTTTACACATTGACATTATTATGATCGGTCAGATAAGATCTTATAGGTAAGTACATTTTGTGTACACCATGACTTTATTATAATCTGGCAGATCAGATGGCGTTCAATAACTCATGTTTAAAATAGATTTCTATTAATTAATTAATTAATTAAATAAATTTTTTTATTTTTCCCTGGGTAACTATGTGGCATGGTGTTTAAAATGGATTTCTGCTATTTAATTAATTATTTTGATTTTTCGCTATATTTTATGGATGACGTGAAATTATGGGGCATGATGTTTTAGAATTGACTTTTTGGTTCCATACGCGGACTCGATAAAACAGTCATGATACATCCCGTTTTAGTTTTTGCATCATCAATTCATTTTAGTTTCCGTCATCGGTTTGAGATCAAAACTTCAAATTCCTCTTTCTTTATATTTATATAT
>CBVK0100184968.1:653-17870 GCA_900067695.1 Picea abies
GGGGGGGGGGGGATAGGTAGTTGTGGAAATAGGAAAAGGGCCAAGCAGCGGAGTTTTCAAGGCACCGGTGATAGGAACCTCGGGATCAGACCCAGGGAAGCACCAAGAGAGAATTCGGGACAAAAATGAGACCATGGAGGAAGTCGCTAATGAAACTCAGAAAGAGGCGCAAGAGACCGCGAAGGCCAACGGGACGGAGGGGCGCAACCCTTACAAGCCTAAAACAACAATGATACCCAAGGTGGTATTGGAGGACCCACAAACGCAAATCTATAGGGACCAGATGAAGACACATGCGCTCATATGAAAATTTATGGGGTTATGTCCCACAGAAAGAACTCTACGCAATTGGATTAAATATTGTTGGAAGCCTAATGGAGAAGTGGAGCTCCACCTCGGCTTAAAGGGTTTCTTCACAACAGACTTTTTTAACCTGGAGGACAGGGATAGAGTCTTCGAGGGAGGTCCATACTTCCACGCCTCAGCGGGACTCTACATGCAACCCTGGAAAGAAAACTTCTCCTCAAAGAAAGAAACTTTCAAAAAGGTACCAGTCTGGCTGAGATTATATTCCCTACCCCTAGACTACTGGTTTTCCTCTACCTTTGAAGCAATAGGAAACAAACTGGGGAAATATGTGAAGACCTCATAAGCCACCCTAAAAAGAAGATACACATCATATGCAAGAATTTGCATAGAAATGGACGTTTATGGAGCACTCCCAGAAGCCATAAGTCTAGAATTCAGGGATGAGGAATGGATCCAAAACATAGATTACGAATAGATCCCCTTTAGATGCAGAAGATGCCATGAACATGGACATTTGATCAGAGAGTTCCCTCTAAACAAAAAGAAGGAAGCGAAAAATCCCAAAACTCAGCAAGACAAGGAAGGGTTTATAACCCTGAACCCTAGGAATAGAGCTAAGAAAAAGAAAAATAAAACCTCGGCAGGAAATACCTAGGAGACCCAGAATACAATGGAAGTAAGAGACCAAACAAACAAAGGGACAACAAAAGACAAGGATTTGGCAAAAGATCCAGAAGTCAAAGACCAAGCAACAAAAGAGCCCACCCAATAGCCAAACAATACAACAACTTAGGGGAGTTGCGCAACCCTGATGGACGAAGAAACAAAACATGACAACATCGCCATGCAAGACGTAGAGGGGGATGAAGAAATGACCCCAAGCGAAGTAGGTACAGAATACCCCGATCTCAGAGACCTGGTGGAAAGGGAAGGAATAAACTTTCCACACATATTAGAACAATGGAAAAGGAAGGGAGTCGACAACGTACCAATAGAGCAACTCAACCGCATCCAATACCTATTCCTCCTACGGAAGGAAGCCAAAGCCAGAGGACAAAAACGCACACACGGGGAGATAGGACATCCAGGAGTGAAAGTCAGCGAGGGACAATTGCAGTTATCACCCAAACAGAGGAGGAGGAAAAAAGGCAGGAAATCAAACAGCGTGGCACTATAGGAGTTGGGAGTGCTACTGATAAACTCGGGTAAGATCAATAAACTCTTTCCTCACTCTGCCCCATATGTTTAAATGAAGGTTATAACTTGGAATATAAGAGGCCTAAATAGCCCAAGAAAACAAAGAATCCTTAGGAATAAACTAAAGCAGAAGCAACCGGATCTTTGTTTTATTCAAGAGACGAAATGTACTATAGACATAATGGAATCAATCAGTAAACAACACTGGCGCAAGTACACGATGGTAGCCAATGAAGACCACCAAAGGTCAGGCAACTTACTCACGTTGTGGAACCCACAAATCCTAAATTTAATAGTAGCCGAAGCAACCAGGCACACCCTAATGGTGCACATGACAATCATAGGAAACATTGAGGATATTCTCTGCACAAATGTGTGTGGGCCCCATGGGCTAGAGGAAAAGAAAGGAATGATCCGAGACCTAGAATATATAAAAGGTCGAGCCACCAACCTCCACTGGATCCTGGTAGGGGACTTCAACATTATCACCTCCCTTGCGGAAAAGAAGGGTGGTATTAGAAGATTGGATCGGGATGCGGAGGAATTTTCAAATTTTATAGACAGAGCGGAGATGGTAGATCTCCAAACTAAGAATGGTTAGTCCACCTAGAACAATAAATGGAGGAACCGGTTTCAGGTAGCTACAAGACTCGACCGATTTCTTATATCGGAGTCAATCATTATGCAGGGGCTAACCTTATATTACAACATCCTACCCTGGGGTGGATCTGATCACTGGCCAGTGCAACTGGAAGCAGGTTTCCAAACAACACCTAAGAACATACCCTTCAAATTCAATAAATTCTTGATTAATCACCCAACTTTCAAGGAAAAAATCAAACATTGGTGGCAGGAGGAGCAACTGGAGCAAGGGACTAGGATGTTCAAACTACACAAGAAACTTAAATAAATAAAAAATAAACTCAAGGAATGGAACATGGATATCTTTGGGAATATAAACACAGAGAAAAACGACATCAAAGAAAAAATGAAAAAACTCCAAGAAACTTGCATATGGGAAGACTATACGGAGGACCGGAAAAAGGAAGAGCTCCAAATGACCCAAGAGTGGGAGGCACGATGCCAGCAGGAGGAAACACTCTGGCATCAGAAGTCCCGCACTCGATGGCTAAAGGAAGGAGAGTGGAACACCAAGTTCTTCCATAGAACAACCATGGCCAGAAGAGCCCATAACAAAATCCTAAAGATCAAGGACCGGGATGGAATCAAGCGTGATTCACATCAGGAGATCGAAAGTGCCATGGTTAGACATTTCAATGAGATAGCGCAAGAACTACATCAAGATAGATAGGAGGCCATTCAGAGGATAACCCAGCATATACCACACTTGGTTACCGAGGAACAAAACATCTTCCTGAACAAACCTATCGCCACGGAAGAGGTGGACCAAGCTCTCCAGGAAATGCCCAGTGGGAAAGCACTAGGTCCAGATGGCTTCACTGTGGAATTCTTCAAATCCTGATGGGAAATCGTCAGACATGACATCTATAAGGTAGTAGAGGACTCTAGAAGGTATGCCTCCATCCTTAAAGAACTAAACGCAACCGTGATCACCCTAATCCCCAAAGAAAATGAAGCCAAAACCCCGGACCAGTATAGACCCATAGCACTTTGTAATGTGATATACAAGATCATCTCCAAAGTCATAGAAAATAGATTGAAACCCCTCCTACCCTCACTAATCTCACAAGAACAGGCAGGCTTTGTGGAAGGTAGACAAATAATGGACAACATCATCCAGACCCATGAGATCATTCACACCTTAAAACTTTAGAAAAAGGGGGGCATGTTAATACAACTGGACCTAGTAAAAGCTTATGAAAAAATTAGCTGGCATTATATGATCAAGACCTTGGAAGCCTTTGGTTTTACCCAACACTAGATCAGTTGGATTGTCAGTTTAGTATCCACAACAAGCTACTCGCTACTAATCAATGGAGCCCCGACCAAACCTTTCTGGCCCACGAGAGGAATCAGACAAGGAGACCCGCTGTCTCCTTTCCTGTTCATTCTGATGATGGAAGGCCTTAGCCAGAGCATAAAGAACACAACAACAACTGGGGAAATAACAGGGCTCAAACCTTTCGAAAATTGCCCTACTTCAACTCACCAACAGTTTGTGGATGATACACTACTCCACAACATACCCATGGTCAAGGAAGCCAAAGCCTACAAATGAATCCTAGAAGATTTTGGGGAAGCCTCGGACGCTGAGATCAACCACTCCAATTCGATGATCTTTTTCTTTAATACCAATCCATCTATCCAAAGGAATTTGACCAACATTCTAGGATTTGAACGAAAAACACTTCCAACCAAGTATTTGGGGGTTCCTTTGACAAACAAAGTTTATAAGTTGTCAACTTGGGAAGGAGTAATAAATAGGTTACAGGAGTGGGTAAAAAATTGGACGTATAGATCCCTTAACCTAGCCGACAAACTGATCCTAACCAAGAGTGTTTTACAAGCCATCCCAACCTTTATGATGTTAGTATTACCCACTCCATAGGGGATCCTACAGAAAATCAGAGCCATCCAGAGGGACTTCCTGTGGCGAGGTGCGGAAACAAAGAAAAAATGGGCCCTGGTGGCCTGGGAGAAAGTTTGCAGGCCAAAAAGCAAAGGAGGATTGGGGCTATAATATCCACAAACGACCAACAATGCATATGGGGAAAAACTCTGGTGGCGGTGGGTCAAAGAAACTGCAACACCTTGGGTAATCCTATGGAAGGAAAAGTACACACTAGACACCTGCGACCAGGACAGAATCCACTTTGGAGGAACCAGGGAAGGCTCATCCATTTGGAACCTAGCCCGGTGCAACAAAGCATGGATCCAGACACATAGCTTTTGGGAAATCAGGAATGGAAGAACAACCAAATTATGGGAGGATGCTTGGTAGCAGGAACCAAATATGGAAAACTAGGATAGAGGGATACTCCAACAGGACCTCATAACACAAGGAAAAATCAACGTCTATCAATACTGGCAACAGGGAACAGACCGCAACAAATGGCGAATGTGGGACAAGATTAATCCTCAGAACAATGAGATACCTGTAACAACAATAAAAGAGGTGGAGGAGGAACTGGGCAGATGGAAAATAATAGTCATAGAAGGAGAGGACCAGTTGAGGTGGGGCAAAAAGGATGGAGGGGAATTCAACCTAAAAGAAGTCCGACACTATATGATGGACCCAGACCAAGATGACCTGGTGCAACACTGGGATAAGCTCTAGAACATCCCCCAATGGCCAAGGATTAAGATCTTCCAATGGATAATATTACAGAACCGCATCCTAACTTGGGATAACCTAAGGAAAATAGGTTTCACTGGTTCGTCAAGATGTCATCTTTGTCAAACTCAGGAAGAAACAACCAACCATCTCCTTGACGACTATGCTTACACTGCAGAACTGTGGGACTGGGCAACAAGTATCTTCCGCCAGTCCGACAGGATCCGTGGTAACATTGCCGCAACAATCAAGCTTTGGAGAGAAAACTATAGCGACCAAGAAGAGGTGAACCTATGATGGACCCTCACCCCAGGAATGATCATATGGTCGATCTAGAAGGAAAGGAACCGATGCATTTTCAGAAACCAAAGCTGGCCAGAAGGGAAGATCAAGGAAACAATAACCTCCATGATATGCGAGACGATGATGAGCCGCAAATGCCAGGAGGGTAGAGAGAAACCCACAGATCAGGACTCCCGAGTCCTAGAGTCTTTCCAACTAACAGGTGGGCGCAACCCCAATCCAAATAGACAACAGTCACAACTCCAGGTAGGTGAGTGCAATTGGAAACCGCCACCTTCAGGCTCCCTCAAGTTGAATTTCGACGGGGCGACGAAAGGCAACCCAGGAAGAATAGGTTTGGGAGGAGTAATCAGGGATAGTAAAGGGAACATCATAGGACTGTATGCGGGAAGCATGGGAAATTCAACCAATAACGTCGCAGAATTCAGAGCCCTGGAGATAGGCCTGGAGATTCTTATTCGGGAGGGGATGACAAATTCCATAGGGGAAGGAGACTCCACGCTAGTCATCAACACAGTGAGAAAACTCCAAAATGGTACCAGAATAGGTAAAATCCAGAGGCACTGGCGATTGACCTACCTACTGAAAAAAATCCAGGAGCACTTGCGGACATGGATCATTGTGGAGTTGCGCTGGGTGAGGAAGTCAGCAAATGGACTGGTGGAAAGAACAACAAATGAGGGGGTCGAGAACGAAGGTCCAGAACTGGACACAATCTGGCGCAACATCACGTAAGGTCAATTCTGAACAGATTGCACCCAACTTGCAGAAAAAGACTGGGACAACATGAGTAGTATGGAAGATCATGGAAAGAATGGAGGCACAACAGACACTGAAGGACACGTATGTCCCAGACAAGATTTGATGGCCCACCAATCAAATAAGGTTATAAATGTAGACGCAGATCACACATCAGGCGAAGGTATGACACCATGGTCCCATCAATAAAAAGAAGTATAGAAGTTTCCCATTGGAAAGCAAAAGAGATAACTCATAGGCGACAAAGGACGACAGGTCACACCAAGACTAAGTAGGATCACACCTCACCTAAGTACTGAGATGGGACGGGGAAATGGATGGCGTACAACGAGCAGGGAAAAGCAGTGGCATAGGGATAACGGCAAGGGAATCAAGCGTACATGCTCTGGAACAGAGGATACTGACGAGCAGTACCACCTTGAAGAGCAGGCCATGATTGCAAGGACGGGACCACAGCCGGGTAGGCTCCATAAAGGCAGGGACACCAAAACTTAACACAGAATGAGGCATCACAATTACAATGGCCACCTTACTTACCAGAAGGAGGTGAAGCGAAACAGGGAGAGAACCCAACGTAAGAACCACAACTTGCAAGTGAAGATGGTACACATGAAGAAAACCAACAACAAGAGAGCCCCCCAATGGAAGGAACCTCCACAGAGCACCTGGCGGATGACAAGAATCAAACATGCGGCCAGGGAAGAAAAGAGCATGTTCCTCACAAAGATAGACACCAAGGGGAAGAAGATCATTAAAATATGGGAGGGAGAAATCAACAATGCCCGCAGGGGCAAAGCCTAGTCAACACTAACCCAGGAAACAGGGGGGATACGGGATCCTGGAGCCACACAATCCAGGTTAACCCTCTACCCTCTACCACAGGATGGTGGAGGAAGCTTGGAGAGACAAAATGCTGATAGGAAAGATGTGTGCAGATCGGGGGGGAGACCAATAGGATGAAAACCAAAGAGTAGAATAAAGAGCACACAAGAATTCTCAACCGCCTCAGTAACCTGGAGGTGGGGGTAAAAAGGTTGGTGGAGGACCAGAAAAGACAACAGGAGAAAATGGAAAGGATGGCAGGGAAATTTTATCTCTATCTACGCTACGTCCACCATATAGATATCACTCCAACCAACAGAAATGGAACCCCAACATGCATCGGAAAGCTACATCTGGTGGAACAGAGGGAGGAGGACATGACACAATAGGCAGGGGATGAAGAGCACCCCACCCGCCCAGATCATGTCTCTCGGAGTAAGAGCTAATCCCACTATGTTTAGACTTTTTATTTCTTTTGATGAAGTTTTTAGACTGGATTATGGTAGCCTGGGTTGGTTTCCTATGGTGGCGACCCAATCACCTTCTGTTTATTCCCAGATACTACATTCGAGGGACCCCAGATATGGTTTCCGTTCAAGTAGATCCTGGGAGCCCATCCATCAATTTTGTACTATAACCTGTTGACGGGCGAAATTGACCGTCCGTCAACTGGAAGAGTGGATCTGGTCCGAGGTTGTCTAAATAACCCAAGCTGTTTGGTATAACCCACCCTGACGGGTTTAGCGGCTCCGTTAGCCGATCTAAGTCCTAGAAAAACAGAAGACAACTACTCTAAATCAACTAATCTAAAAAAAAAAAAACACAATTACAACAAACTAATAAACAAATCTAAACTATTAATATATACAATTTACTATCTAATACTACACAACTATAATTCTATAAAATCAAATGTTCAATTACTAACAGAGTCATATTTAATTACAAATGTACAATATTTACAAATTACAGGTTTGAATGAAAACCTGCAAAACTCATTTGTAATCTGTCCTAAGACAGCGAAACTATTGTTTTTTTTTTTTTTTTTAATTTTATGAAAAAGAAATAAAATAAAAACTAACTAAACTAAGTAAGACAGCGAAACTATTTTTTTTTTTTTTTTTTTAATTTTATGAAAAAGAAATAAAATAAAAACTAACTAAACTAAGCACCTAAAATAACAACTCTAACTACAAATCTAAACTATACATATATCTAAAAGTACTTAAATTACACTAACAAATTAACTATCAAATACTAAATAAAAAACTGACCTAAAGTAACGCTTCAGGCTTGTCCTGTGTATGATGGTCAATTCAGCTGATTGGTGGGAGGAAACCCGCACCAGATTCTCCACGATCTTCTCATAAATGGGAAGTTGTTGTGTTATTCAGATATAATTATAGGACAAACAAGACATAAAAATTACAACAATCTTATGATTTATAAATCTTCACAGTTAGATAAATCTGCATGCAAAGATCTATACAAAATTATTCAATTAAGGAAGAAGAGAAATCTATAATTCATTAACTGAAACAAATTAATTGTTGTACTTTTAAAATAGGAGAGATCAGATACATACAACATATAAATCAAATCACATCAGCATGCAAAGAATTATGATAGCTAANNNNACAACATATAAATCAAATCACATCAGCATGCAAAGAATTATGATAGCTAAAGTAGTCGATAATTAATTGCCAACTGATATGCAAAAACTTGAAACAAAAGTTTAATATATTGAAAGCGAAAGCTGTTACAAGACATCAACTTTCGTCTCAGTTTGAATCATAAATCCATAGTCTGGTCCTCTCCACAGTGATGATGCTCCTTATTACAAAAAATAACAAGTATTTAAAGACCTCCCACAGGGTAAAACATCCATGTGGGAATTATCAAAACAGTTTACACAAATCTGGGAAAATATCCCAAGTTTCTGACTCAAGCTAACAACCTAAGACAAAACCAAATCCAAGATATCTCCTAAACTTCCACAACATGCCCAATTAATCATTGTAAATTCATATGCACCTGAAAGAGGAGAAAAATAGACAATATTAGAGGATATCTTATTGATAAAATTGATAAAAATCTAATTTCTAAGACTAGCTACAGAATCTTGCGATTCTGTAGCTGGTCTAAATTTAACACAGAATCATTTTAAAACCAATTCGAATCCTAAAGAATATATTCAAACTAATAAACAACATTTCATTGCTAATTAGAAACTAAAAGAATCATTTAAATCGAAACTAATATACAAATTAGAACAAATTAAAACATGGTCAATCGAATGATAACAGAGATGCATGCACTCTGTTCAATCTTTTATCACCAATTTGGGATGAACATAATCACTTAGATGATTCGACAGTAATGAAATGATTTTTATAAATCAATTGAAATTGACACAACTATAACCGGTTAAACAAATCTTCCATGCAATAGTTTATGTCGCTTCAACCATTGAGAAAATCATTTTCGAATCCAAAACGAAATCAATAGGATCGTTTTTCAAATTGATATAACTATATTAAACATATAAAAACAATCATGCTAATCGTGACACGCAACAATCACTTGCAAATTCAATCAAACAGGAATGAATTGAAACGGTTTGAGGCTGACGAAATCGTTATGGATTAACATTGTTCCCATGATTTTAGCAAATAGAACTTTTACACAGGTCGAATGTAACCAAAATCAAAACGAGAATATTGATTCAATCAAAACAGAGTCATTCATAATTAATCGAAGTCAACGGGGTTGTTTTGAGTTTATTAGATTACATCGTATTTATCAACCCAGTCACTAATGATGACACATAACACATATAAAGGATCATACCAATTCAAGTCCACGAAATCGTTCCAAAATCAAACCATAAGAACTAAATCAGAGCTGATAGAATCCAACCACAACAAAAATGTACCAAATCAAAACATAGCCGTGCTCTGATTTTAGCACAAAAATCTCCTATACAGGTCAAATGCAAAACGAAAACAAACCCCATTGATTACATTAATTCAAACCAACAGAATTTTTCTAAAGAGAACGACACCAAGTCAAAAACCAATCAATCGCTTCTACTAAGTTGGGCATGACAAAATCGCATAACCAAATCATAGCTACATTTGAATTTAGTAAAACGAATCTACTGTACAGGATCGACAACATAACAGAATCATTTCGAATGTATTAAAATGAACAGAGCTAATCGAAATCAAAACCCAATCATTTATATTAATTCAATCAAACTTATAAAGAAAAATTCATATCAAAATTCATACCTGGGAAATCAGAAAACAACTCGATCATGATAATTTGGAATTGACGAAGGCTGTTGCAGCTTCGAAATTCCTGAAAACAATCGAGCCAGTGGTTTTCTGTGTCTTGTCGTTAGTCCGTAGCCTATCGTTCTCCTTGGCTAGCACTGTCACCTGTTCTTCTAATGCTTTGATCTTTGATTGTAACAGGGGGACGTCAGCGTAATAACGCTCTAGCCAAGCGTTACATTGGATACATGATGATTGCTCGGGCTTCGATAACACAGGAGAGGGTTTTTGTAAGCCACCAGGGGTTTCATTGTGCGGCTTGATTCCCGGGTAATTTGGGTTGTCTTTTAGGCACGAGGGAAAATTGGATACATAGTCATAGGGTTGCTTGGAGCCAAGGCCATGGGAATAGGGGTACTCTTTAGCTAGGAAATGCTCGATATCGGAATCTGAGTCCTCGCTCAGTACTATGGGCTTTAGATTGATGTTTGGCTTAGGTTTATTCCGGGAAAGTCTCGATATCAATCAAACATTTTTCTTACCCTTGCTGTTGACATTAGGATTACCCTTGAATTTCTTACTCACAGGCTTCTTGACAACCTCAATCTTGTCTGTTATGATGTTGGGTAGGTTGATGTCAGGGCATACCGAGGGTTTGGCTGGGGGTAGGAGGATATGGAATGGAACGGGCGGCTCAACCATAGTCTCACTAACTACAGTCTTATCGATTTGGACAGACTCTGAATCAGCAAAGCCATTTTGAGATAGAAAGGATTGCCAATTATCGTCGTGAAGTTTTAAATGGTGAACGATGATGAATCTAATCAGACTGTGATGAAACAAGATGCTATCAACCTTCTCTTGTTTGAACCTCTTTGACATCTTGTAAAGACTACGCAAGAAGTAATGTGGCATGTTCAAAGGATAGCCCATGAAATTCATTAATAACCGGAGGTGAAATAGAAAAACCAAGCCATACCGACCTTCATAGGTCACAAATTGTTTAACGATTACCAAAAGGTCGTGCCACCTGGGTTTTAGGGTGGAAATAGGCATACCTTTATCACAGGAGACAACCTTCCTTGATACGAATAGAAAAGGCCACGAAACCTCATCGACTTTGGAGTTTTTAAACCATCTTTCCCCTGTGGCCGACAATCCTGTAGCAGAGCTTATGAATTCTTCATTCAGCTCAAGTTGTATGTCACTGATTTTGGCCCTACACCCGTCAAAGGTAAGGGAGAATTTTTGTGCAACCGAAATGTTGAAACCCTCAAACCTCTGTATAAACATCAACCAACCATTTTTTTCTAAATCCTTACGGGCATTATCGAATAACAATAGGGCTTGGTTACCATTTGGCTCTATGCACACCACTGGTGCCATAGATAGGATCACACGGTGAGCAGGGTTTTCGGGCTAGGGTTCGAACAGAGTATACGCAGAGGCAGAATGCTCACAGGCTTACCCGAAAACACCAGGGGTGACTTGGGATAGGGGTAAAACATTTATGACAGAATGTGAGAAGGTGGTGGAGCTATTTCGGCCCATGCAAAACAATGATTACCCACAGTACAACCGTCGACACATATAACTATTCAAATGGTTATGCATATGTGTTAAAAACTATGCCATTCAATCAACCAATGAAATCTATGGTAAGTGGATTTAAACATTTGCGCGAGTAATAGTCATAGTTTCAAAACCAAAGCAATAAATCGAAATCACACCAAGGGTTCGATTATATGAACTAAGTGTTGTGTGGAATGATTTATACCAAGGGTCTTGCCACAACACATATGTGTTTTTACGAAACCAATGTGTCAAGTGAATCGATGAAGGAACATTAGAAATCAAACCACCAATGCATCACAAACTCAATCACTCATAAAACAAAATTATATAATCAATCAAAAAATGTTGAATGAGTACAGATCAAGGGGTCTTGCCAATCGTATAATCATGATTAAATTTAAAGCACAACGAACATAAAGAGTGATCATAGCAATCCAGTGACGATTTTAATGTGACTTCGAAAACCAAGTTTTCACGCTTGCAGTCGTGAAAACGAGAACAAAGGTAAGTGTATGAACGCATGAAATAATAATGTCATTTTATTCCAAACATTGCAACGAAAATCAAGGTTTGCAAAGCACTGGTGTGGGCAGCTTATAAGGACAGTATAAAAATGCAAATTGGCTGCCAACAATGGCGACACATTGGTAGAAGCAGTTATCTCTGCCAAAAGAACAAATTCAGATTAGGATAAAGAGAAAAATTCTAACTCAAAAATAACAACCAGAAAATCGTGTAAACATCATCATGAACCAAATATTCCAGCAGTGTTTAAAGGATGAAAACTGATAACAGTCTTAAGACAAGTGAGCCACGATATTAAAGATAAAATCTCTGATACTGTTGACAGAGCCACTGCTGCCAGAAGACATCCATAGCCTCAACAGGGTTGCCATTTAACCTACTCTAATGTCTGTATCTTGCCTAAAAGTTCCAGATCAGAATAAGGGACATTTTAAGATCAAGAGGTTTCTCATTTCCAAATTTTCATATACCCGACATTGCTTCACTGCCAATGGGCCTGTTCAGTAGCCCGACGAAGTTGTCTTGGCGTCATGCATGCATTTACCCGCTGCCAGCAGACCTGTTCAGCATCCCGACGGGTTTACAAGCACTTCCCATAGCTCTTTTTATTGATTTATTTTGTTCTTTTTCAAAGATATATAGTTGAGCGGGGTGATGCTGAAAATTATGATATTTTAACATATTTTTTACAAACCTCATCAAAATTTTTCAGAACTGTCCTTTATTAAGATCCAGAGAAGGTTTATTTACAGAACCAACTTTCTAAGGTAGGGGGACATCTTCTGAGTCATTCCCTTAAGGAATAGGGACAACATAAAAAGATAATAGATGATCGTGACAGGATTTAATCAGAGATTGAAATCAGTTCACTTCTTTCAAACAACAGTTTTTTGCCAACACAAATGTAAATTTCAGAAGTATACAATTGATGTTTATACAATTTTTTTAGCAATCATTTCAGTGAAGGAATTTTTTGTTTTCTTTGTCCGAATAGTTCAGCATGCAGGTATGTATTTCAAAAAACAAAGAATGATAAGCGCAAAAGAGAAATCAAAATCAAACAACAAAAGAAAAGTAAACAAAAACAAAATATGTACATAATATACAAAGAGTTGTCATCAAGCAAAATATCTTTTCAGGGCTTGGCCATTCATCGGATAGGTGTCAGGCTGCCCTTCTAGATTCTGCAATCGGAAAGAGATGGGACCCAACTTCTCAGCAATTAAAAATGGTCCAAGCCATAAGTTTTGAAATTTTGTGTGCTCTCCCTTTCCCTCATGCGGTTTGTCCCACTTCAAGACGAGGTCACCTACTTCAAAACTCCTATCAGAGGCAAAGTTGGAATCAAACCAGTTTTTAACTATTAGTTGATGCTAATCTAACTTACATTTAGCTTGGGATCTTACCTCTTCTAGCTTCATTAAGGTATTAATTCAGTTTTCCAAAGGGGAACAATTTTCTTCTTGTATTTTCTGTGATAGCTAAAGTGAAGGAAGAAGAATGTGTGGTGGCAGAATTGCTTCTCGGCCATAAACAAGAAAGAAATGAGAGTTTCCTACAACAGCTTTTGGGGTTACCCTATCAGCCCAAATTGCGTTTAACTGTGCATTGTGCCAGTTTTTGTGATTTTCAGTGACCGTTCTTTTGATGATTTTAATCAAGTTCTTATTTGTTGATTTTGTCAATCCGTTGCCTTGGGGGTAATAGCTAGCAGAATACTTCAAT
Organism: Picea abies; assembly: GCA_900067695.1. Taxonomy (NCBI): domain Eukaryota; kingdom Viridiplantae; phylum Streptophyta; class Pinopsida; order Pinales; family Pinaceae; genus Picea; species Picea abies. The sequence continues at coordinate 14,406 of CBVK0100184968.1, forward strand.
TTAATTCCTTTTTCCAAAGCGAACTCGCTCATCTCAAGAGATGAAAAATAAGAAGCGTTATCGAATACTAAAAAATCAGGGATACCAAAACGAGTGATAATATTCGAATTTAAAAAGGCAATTACCTGACTGGTATTCACAGTTCTTAACGCGACAGCTTCAGACCACCTGGTAAAATAATCTGTGGTTGTAATGATAAACTTATGCTGTTGAGAGGATGGAGGATTGATTGGACCTATGATATCAAGGCCCCACTGCTGAAAAGGAGAGTCTACTGAAACGGGCTGCAAAGGAAAGGCTGGTTTCTGTAACCGCCCTGATGCTTTTTGACATATAATACACTTATGACATAATGCATGGGCATCTCTAAAAATCATGGGCCAATAATAACCGGCTCTCAAAACTTTATGGGTAGTGATGTCACCACCAAAATGACCACCAGCTTCTCCTGCGTGCAATTCTAGTAAGACTTTTTCTGCTTCGTCTTTCTCAAGACAGCGCATCAGTACGCCATCAAAATTTTGACAAAACAAAACACCATTAACCAAATGAAAGGAGGTAGACTTTAATCTTAACGCTCTTATTTTAGTGGGATCCAAGTGACGGGGGGCTGACACATGTTCAAGACAGAATTTTATATCGTCGTACCAGGGACTGACAGAGTTTTGTGCGCAGTAGATTGCATTTTGATCGTGGTGTCCTAGGTTTGATGTATCGCTTTCTTCTTGCTGTCCTGTAGCTGAATCTGCAACTAACTTGCATAACCCTTGGCCTCTCACTATTTGAGCTGGGGTAATTTCTATGTCGTACTCTTGTAAGGAGGTAACCTAGTTGGCCCTCTTTTCACCTAGTTCCTTCTGTACTAACAGGTTCCTGACGGCTGGGTAAGGGACAATAACTTTCGTCCTTGATTTCAAAAGATAAGATCGGAAATGCTTAATTGCTTTAAAAACAACATAGGCTTGCTGATCTACCGCTGGGTAATTAAGTTCAGCGCCTTTGAAAGGAGAGCTCTTAAAGGCAATGGGTACTTCGTTGTTTTCGACGTTCTTTTGAGTCAACATAGCGACATAGGAATGGTCAGAAGAAAAAGTGTAGAGTGTAAAGTCTTGGGAAAAGTCGGGGCTCATGAGAGAAGGAGCGTCTATTATGGTCTTTTTTATTGAATTAAAAGCTTGATTTTCTAAGGGTCCCTAATGATATTGGGCATCTTTCTTAATTAGGTTTTGCAAAGGTTTGACCATTTCGGAGAAACTGGGGACAAATCTCCTGACGAAGTTTATCTGGCCTAAGAAAGACTGCATGGATTTTTTGGAAGTAGGAGGAGAAAGTTTCGAGATGACTTGAGTCCTTTCAGGGTCGATAATCATCCCTTCGCTTGACACAATAAATCCTAAGAGTTTACCTTGTTCTACTGCAAAGATGGATTTTTTAGGATTCAAGGAAATGTCGTATTTACGACATCGTTGTAGAACGACTCGTAAATGAGCTAGATGATCGGTTTTGTTTTTGGAAAATACAGTCACATTATCTAAGTAAACTACGATGGACTGATTGATTAAGCCTCGGAAAGCGATGTCCATCGCTCTCTGGAAAGTGGCACCGACATTAATCAATCCAAAGGGAATTTTTTGATAGGCATAGGTGCCCCAAGGAGTGCGGAAGGTAGTTTTAAGTTAGTCTGGAGGAGACATCAGGACTTGGTTGTACCCTGAGAAACTATCCAGTAAGGATAGCCTCTCAGAACCAGATACCTGTTGAAGGATCTATTCCATGGGTGGGACAGGATAGTTGTCTTTATCAAACGCTCTGTTAAGGTTTCGAAAATCGACGCATAGTCGGATTTCCCCACTTTTCTTCCAGACAGGGACAAGGTTAGAAACCCATTGAGTGTGCCTAACAATGAAAATTATCTTAACATTCAGGAGTTTATTCAATTCTTTTTTAACGGTCAGTTCGATCTTAGGATGCATTTTTCTCAATTTTTGTTGAAAGGGTGAGGTTTGGGGTTTCATAGGAATTACATGTTGTATGATGTTAGGGTCGAAAATTTTAAGGTCATCATACGTCCAAGCAAAAACATCTTTAAATTCTTTGAACAATTTAATAAATGCAGCCTTTTCTTGCTCAGAACATCCTACCCCTAGATTAATGCACTATGGATTGTCCTTAGTTCCTAAGTTTACTTTTTCTTATGATAACAAGGAACTATTGGTTTTACAGTTGACCATTTTTTTGAATTTATCTTGAAGATCATAAAATTTCTCTAATCTAACTACAGATTTAGGGATCGAATTTACCATATTCAATGAAGATTCAGGAGTTCTCGGATCTAGTATTACCGTGAAATCACGCAAATTGTCATCATGAGTGCATTCGTCTATCACCATGCCTTGAAAGGTTTCTTCCATATGCAGGAAGCTAATAATCTGTTGATCATCGTCGAAGACTCTCCAGTTCGTGATGTTGTCGGGAACGGATGGCCTAAACAACAGTTCGACGGAGAATGCATCTGGGGACAAGCCTTCTGCAGGAAAGAGTTTAGAAGCTACATTAGCTAATAGATCAGCTTCAGAGTTATTCAATCTAGGAATAGAATTTATATTGAAAGCAGAAAATTTATTCATTAAATTCCATACCTCGAATTGGTAGCTTTTAAGATGCGGAGACAGACAGTGGATAGAATCTCTTACCTGTCTAACTATGATTTCGGAGTCACCAAAGACAGTCAAATTTTGAATGTTCATGTTTAAAGCTTTTCTGAGACCTTGCAGTAAAGCCTCATATTCTGTAGTATTATTAGTACATTCAAATTCTAACCTACATGCAATTGTAAGTTTTAAACCTGCGAAGTAAAGCAATGCATATAGATTCTTAAGCAATACATAAATTAATCAATGGCTCATACACAAATTACACAGAGATTTTTATCGGAAACCCTCAACCGGGAAAACCTTTCTTATTTTCATTATATCTCAAATTTCACCATTCGCCATACAATATATACAATGTTTTTAGGTATTTCGTAGATACCAAAACCCTTATCCCTTAATCTAAGATTAATTTACAAATCAACTAAAAATAGCAAAATCCGCTAAAAATAGCAAAAACCGCCCAAAAAAAAATTTTGGGGCGTTGCCTCGAACGCTGCGCGTAACCGGGGGGGGGCATACCTACCCCCCCTGGGACCCCCCTAGGAAAGCATCTAGCGCACATGGCAAATCCCTAGGTGAAGGGATCGTCAGACGCAGTTGTCGTATCTGATGCACCCACACACACACACATGCAAAGAATATAACACACACCCAACATTCTCCCACTTGTTGTTTTCTTTGCATCCAGGGGTCCAGGGGATTATATAGTCAACAATCCAGGTCAGCAATGCCCATTGTTACTCTACACCAAGAGAACTTTTCTGTGCTCACAGACTTTGTCAATGAATCTACAACATTCTTCAAAGTGTCA
>CBVK0100184969.1:0-17869 GCA_900067695.1 Picea abies
AAGAGGTGGGGGACATTACAATCTATCAAACAAAAATGGAAACTATTGGTGCATATCATATGCATCCTCCCAGGTCACCAAGTGCAGACTATAATTGTCCCACTAGACCTTGACCCGATCTACTATTCGATGTTGTAGTTGTTGAATGTGATGATCCAAGATGTGGAACAACTCAGTCGTGAGCACCCCCTCGTTCGATACCTGCAAGGAACTCATGTCAATAACATGTGTAGGATCACTAATATAATGTCTCAAAATAGATACATGAAAAACATCATCCATACGCCTGAAAGAATCCGGCAAGGCTAGTCGATAGTGTTGGACAACTAAGAGGGGGGGGGGTTGAATCAGTTGTTACCATGCTTAAACAATTATGCTTCATTTAAATTCTTTACAAGGCACTCAATGATAATCACAATAATGCAGGAAAATAAGAAATGGCACATTCAGCATCAATCACATATATGAGATACATAGAGATAGATATTTCCTGAGGAAACCAATAAAGGGAAAAAACCTCTTCTTCTTTATATGATAATAAATCTTTACATCCTTTACATTATCATACATATGAGCACCAACTCATAATGAGGTTGCAACCTCTGTTTTGGAAGCTACTACTTGCTAAGAGCACCAACTCTTTGTTTTCTCTAGAATCCACTAGAAGGAAGCACCAACTCCCTGGTTTCTCTAGCACCAACTAGAAGNNNNGAAGGAAGCACCAACTCCCTCGCTTCTCTAGTACCAACTAGACGGAAGCTACAACTCCCTATGTTCAAGCACCCACTTGAACCTCTGAGGACACCGGTCCTCCCTAGCACCTCCCTACCACCCTGGTTTATCTATATGAATTACTGAAACTTATTACAGTGATATAGTGTTCAACAACAGCTTACCAGTCTCATCATTGTTCTGAAATATTTCACTTCTCTGTCTTCCTCACTGTCTTCCTGCACGCATCCATTGCACTTTTATGTTCTTCTTCCTCTTGTGCTTTCTCCACCATTCCATTTCAATGCACCTTTTGTCTTCTGTCCATCTCAGCCGCTACACTCTCCTCCTTCTTCACACCTCCAATCATCACATAACAACAACAACACCCATCTCTTCTTTCTTCTACATACTTGTAGTCACTGACCGCCTTGTGCATGCTCTCTCGCCATGCTTCTGCATCCTCTGCATGTCGAGTTCTCTGCATGTTCATCATTGCAACTCTTCAACTTCTCTGTTTGTTAATCCCATCTTTCCATCATCACTAGGTGTCATGATCAAATTTCTTCACATCACAGGTAGTTGAGATTCTTCATCTTCTATTACAGTTGACCTCAACCTCTCTATTGCAATACATAGCTCCAACGCTCTTCCAGCTATCAATAGTCTCCACGAACAATATTTTCTCCTACTGGCATATTCCTTGTGACCCTTTAGTTCCTCTAAAAATCACACGGAAGTCTCTTCAAGTCCTTTGGCAGAAACCATCAGTGGTTTCTATCAGTTACACTAAGAAGTTCTACAGTAGCCCTTCGATCTTCTTCAGTTCCATCTACACTGTTGGATTAACTTCTCTAAGTCTTTCATTCATTTCGACATTCTGTTCTTCGGCATTTCAGGATTTGTGTGATCAAGTGTCTCGACACTCCATGTCAGGATCCCCAAAATGGAGCTTGGTTTCTCTAGCTCTTTCCTCTATCTCTCATCGATGTGACCAATGGCTGTGACCATAGCCTTATTTAAAAACTGCATTTCGCAATTTCATGTTTCGGCACTTTAGAATTTCGATACTCCTGTGGTGAAGTTTCTTGACTCTCCATGTCGCGGTGCCCGAAACTCCAAAATGGAGCTTGTCTGTGACATTTCTCCATTTGGGGACTCCTCTAATGGAGAGTCTTTACTCTTTACTCCTCCTACTCCTGGTATCCGAAACACCGGTATGGAGTCTTTATCATTTCTTGACTTCGAGTTTCTTGACTTGGGGACTCCTTATGATGAGAGTCTTTGTCATTTCCATCTCTTGGTATCCGGAATCCTGGTATCCAGTACTCCAAGCGATGCGACTGTTTTGGATTTTCACATTTCAGCACTTGGGACTCCTGATGATGTGAGTCTTTGACATCTCCATCTCGCGATAACCGAAATCTCGGTATCCAGCATTCCAAGCGATGCGCCTGTTTCGCGATTTCGGGGTTTCGCATTTCGCGACTTCGAGACTCCTATTGATGTGAGTCTCTGGCATCTCCATCTCCCGGTAACCGAAATCCTGGTATCCAAAACTTTGAGCGATGCACCTATTTCACGATTTCATGGTTTCGCATTTTGTAACTTTGAGACTCTTGATGTTGAGAGTCTCTGACTTCTCCATCTCTCGGTATCCAATGCTCCGCGCGATGCGCATGTTGTGAGTTTTTGGGGTTTTTCATTTTGCAATTTTGGGACACCTGATGATGAAGAGTCTTGACTCTTCCAACTCCCGGTACCCAAAACTCTAAAATGGAGTTATTTCCCAGTCTGTGAAATTCTTTGTTGATGTACCTCTTTCGATATTTCGCATTTTGCGATTTAGAGACTCTTATGTTGGAGATTCTTGACTCTTGACTTCTCCATCTTCTAGTAACCAAAACTCCAAAATGGAGTCTCTGTTGAGGTGATTGTTCAGGGTTTCTCATTTCACCTTTCTCATTAAAGAGTGTGTAAGTCCTCCTAGATCCAACACTGGTCATACCTCAGGCTCATATCTAATGTTCATTGAGAAATCTTCAATGAGATCCATCGCTACATACTCTGATCTTGTCGAGCTTGCTATCCAGCATCTTCCAAAAATACTTTTGGTGCTCGCCTGTCACATCCTTCCTATATACTCAAGACATCATCGTTGTTGTACTTTCCATCAATGACAAGCATACACTACCTACAAAAACATGCCAACAATCTCCTCCTTTGGCATTGATGGAAACAAAGGCACCCGTACCTGTTCTTTTCTCCCCCTTTGACATCAATGTCAAAGAAAACACACTCCCCCTGAGTTGTTGCAGTATTTTTAGGAGGTATCAGATATGAAATGAATACAATACCCCCCCTAACAGGATGGACTCTCTTAGGTGTGAAACGGGATGACACACAAGTTTTGTCGGAGATATTCAAAAGGGGTCTTAGCTAGGGGTTTAGTAAAGATGTATGTTATTTGTTCTGTGGTTGGAATGTACTAAACCTGAACAACCTGATTGGTGACTTTCTCTCTCAGAAAATGGTATTTTATGGGAATATGCTTGGTCTTGGAGTGGAATACATGATTCTTAGACACACTGATGGCACTAGTGTTATCACAATGAATTGGGATCGGTGCAGTGCATTTTACCTCCAAGTTTGCAAGTGTCTGAATCATCCATAATACCTGAGTGCAACCAGTAGAAACAACACTGTACTTTTCCTCTGTGGTTGATAAAGAAATGGAACCTTACTTTTTACTAAGCCATGCTACTAATGAGTCACCCAGGAAGAATTCTCCTCCACTGGTGTTTTTTCTCTCATCAACACAATTTGCCCAATCTGCATCTGAATAAGAAGTTAACTGAAAATTCTTATTTTTGGGATACCACAGACCATAAGTCATTGTTTCTTTTAGATACCTAAATATCCTTTTGACAACTAGTAAATAACTCTGTTTAGGGGCAAACTGATATCTTCCTACCATTCCTACAACATGCATTATGTCTGGGCGAGATGTTTTGATGTACAACAGGCTGCCTATAATTGACCTATATGAACTTTGATCAACATCAGGTGAGTCATCATCCTTGCTTAATTTTCAACCAGTTACCATAGGTGTGCCCACAGGTTTAGAATCTTCCATTTGAAACCTTTTCAACATTTCTCTTAGATATTTTTCTTGACAAATGAACATCCCCACAGACCTCTAAGTAATTTGCAGACTAAGAAAAAATGATAGTTCACCTATCATAGACATTTCAAACTCAGACTCCATGGAAGAAGAAAACCATTTTACCAATGAATCCTTATTACATCCGAAGATGATGTCATCTACATAGACCAACACAATGAGAAAATCATCACCCTATGTTTTGATATATAGGTTGTTTTCAAATGTTCCTCTCTTGAACCCTTTGTCTTTGAGATATGTATCTAGTCTGCGATACCAGGCACGAGGAGCTTGTTTTAATCCATATAAATCTTTCTTCAGCTTGCATACTAATTCAGGGTTATCATACAGTTTGAAACCCTCTAGTTGTTCCATATAGACTTCTTCATTTAAATCTCCATTTAGAAAAGATGATTTGACATCCATTTGACAGACTTTAAACCTTTTATGACAAGCATAGGCAAGAATATTATGATAGCTTCCAACCTTTCTATGAGCGCAAATGATTCATCAAAATCCAGTCCTTCTATTTGAGCATAGCCTTTACAAACCAATCTTTCTTTATTCCTAACAACTTGTCCCTGCTCATTCAACTTGTTCTTAAAGATCCATTTGGAACCAATGATATTTTTACCTTACGGTCTCTGAACCCTCTCCCATGTATTGTTTTTCTCAATATGATCAAGTTCGTCATTCATTGCTTTAACCCAATGTTCATCTTTGCTAGCTTCATTAAATTTCTTGGGTTCCAGCATGGATATGAAAGCTATATGTGATTGTTCAGTGTTTTTGTTTAGCTTTCTCCTAGTTTGTACACCTTTGTCTTTTTCACCAATTACCTAACTTGCAGGATGATTCTTTTGAGTGATTCTATAGGAGGAATTTGATGTTGTCTGCCGATTTGAGTCTGTCTGAGTGTCTATTTCTTCATCTGATTCATAGTCTTCATTTTCTGATTCTTGGACTTGTTCATCTTCGGCTCTAGCTGTGTCATTTGTAGAAGAATCATTTATGTACACCTCTCTTGCTAGGATTCCTTCATCGACTTTCACGTCAATACAGTCAACCATTTTATGCAACCTCTTATTATAGCATCTGTATCCTTTACTGTTTGTAGCATACCCCAAGAAGATACCTTCAACAACCCTGTCATCATATTTTCCAAGGTTCTCATCATTATTCTTTATGTTGCATTTACTCCCAAAGACTTTGAAGTGTTTAATTGAAGCAGGTCTCCCAAACCATAGTTCATAAGGTGTCTTGTCACTTTATGGTCTGAGGTGGGATTTGTTAAGAACATGGACTGTTGTGCGTATTGTTTCTACCCAGTAGGTTTGACCAATGTTCTTCTCATTCATCATTGACCTGGCCATTTCCTGCACTGTTCTATTTTGCCTCTCAACTACTCCATTTTGTTGTGGAGTTATTGGGATTGTGTATTCTCTCTTGATCCCATGCTTGTCACAGAATTCCTTGAAGTCACTTGACATAAACTCTCCTCCTCGGTCTGATCTTACTGCCTTTAACCTCTTTCCTGTTTGAGTCTCAGTTAAAGCCTTAAATATTTTAATCTTCTCAAATGCTTCAGCTTTTTCTTTGAGAAAGGCAACCCAAGTAAGTCTGTAGTAATCATCAATAATCAGCAAGAAGTAGTTTTCTTTCCCTGTGCCTTCCTATCTTGATGGTCCACATAAATCCATATGAACTAGTTGGAGTGGTTTCTTTGTTGAAGTAAAGCTCTTGGACTTAAACTATGTCTTGTTTAGCTTTCCTACTTGGGAAGTTTTACACTGAATCTTGGGGCTTTGATATTCTCGGAAGATCTTTTACTGCCTCGAGATTTCTGAGTTTGATTAAGTGGTCAAAGTTTAGATGTCCAACTCTCCTATGCCATAACCAACTTTCATCATGTTTTCTTAAATGAAATTATTCTCTATCTTTTTTTAGCACATATACATTATTTTATATCCTTATTCCTTTGGCCACCACTTGTCTTGAGTTTACAGACTTTATCTTGCAGTCCTTGGACGTGAACAACACTTCACATCGTCTGTCACACATTTGACTTACAATGAGCAGATTATGTTTTAGCCCATCTACAAGTAGAACATCTTGGCCTTTTCCTTTCCATTACTTAAACTCACCATCCCTTTACCCTTTATTTTACCTGGAGCATCATTTCCAAAGGTTACGTTTCTATATTTTCTTTCACTTAGCGATAGAAACCTACCTTTGTCTCCCATCATATGTTTGGAGCATCCACTGTCTATATACCAAGGGTTCATTTTTCTTTGAGCTGACAACACTAATCCACACTTGTCACTTTCTTTCCTCTTCCAAAACATGACATTTTCAGTAGGGGAATTCAAATCTGGTTCATAGTTCTTTAATCGACAGTCAACAGATTTATGTCCATAGTTATGATAGATGTAGAATTCAATCTCATTGTTCAATAGGTCAAAATTATTATTCCAGTGTTGTCTACTCATTGACTATTGATTATTTCTTGACCTCCTTAGTTGCATGTCCCTAGACTTAATTTGGCAATTTGCAATATGTGAAGGTTTGTTATTTGGCTACATCATTCTTTGTTGTGGCAGGTATTTATTCCTTTGAAATCTTAATTTCTCATGTCTAAGTCTTAAGGAAGAATTTACATCTTTGTGACCAAAGTTAGAACAGTAGAAACAATAGCCATAGAAAAATTCTTTGTACCTGGAAAATGGTTGTCTTCTTTGAGTAAATCAATTTCTTCCATGTTGATGATGTCTTTCAGTAGGGAGCACACTATTTTTTTGTTCTACATATTCAGTCTTGGCACCTTTTTCCTTACTTGTCCTGGGCGGTTGATTGTCTTCCTTTGTTTCTGCAGGCTTGTTCTTGTCATTGGTTGTACATTTGACAAACTTGATAGGTTCTTCATTTCTTGGCTTGCCACTACTTGATCCCTCTTCATAACCCAAACCAATTTTTAGCTTTGGATTCCTTTGTTGATTCATAATGTTGGCTAATCCTTTTGAGGCTCTGATACTTGACAGATTATGATTATACAAGGCTTGAAACTTCTCCATCTCTTTCCTAGTTTTCATTACTTCTTGTTCTAATGCTTCACATCTTGCCTTCTTTTATGATAACTGTCATTTCAGAATGTATTCGATTTTCTTTGCCTCTTCTAATTCTACTTTTAGTAGGACAAGGTCTTCATTAGGTTCTTTACTGTCTTTCTTGAACTGTATCAGCAATTGTCTTTACTTTCTATTTTTGATTCTTAGTCTGTCAATATCTTCCAGTGCACTGATCAGTTCTCCTTCCATGTCAACCACAACTTCTTCTTCATTAACATCACTCCCTGTGTTGTTATTATCATAATCCTCTTTGGCCATAAGTATGAAGTCATTTAGTTTATCTTCAATAGATGAGTCATTGTCTTCATCATCTGAAGGATCATCATCATTGTTTATGCATAGACTTTTCTTCTTAAAGTTATTCTCTTTAAAGAAATTTATGTGTTTGTACTTCTTCTCATCATCACATGTCTGATCCTTTCCATTGTGGGGAAATTTATTTGCAAAATGACCTATCCTAACACAATTGAAACATTTGAAAGGCAGTTTACCTTTGTATTTTCCTGATCCCTTCTTTAGCCTCTTCACAAATTTTGCTTCAATTTCATTGGGCTCAGAATCCTCATTCTTGTCTACCTTAAATGATGCTTCTCTGGAGGTGGGTTTATCTTTAACTATTCTCATTTCATATGCAGTCAATGTTCTTAGGAGTTGATCAAACTCCAAGGTTTTTAGATCATTTAGTTATTCTATAGCATAGACCTTTGGATTGAACCTATCTGGGAGAGATCTCAATATTTTTTGAATTAAAGAAGGTTCCTCGATTGTTTCACCAAGTTCTTTCATTACATTTACCATTTCATCTATTCTCAGAAAGTATTTTCCAATAGTTTCATCTTGCTTCATCTTCAGCTGTTCAAACTGTATTCTGTAGGTTTGAAGCTTGGCATCCTTTACCTTCTCATTACCTTCATAACTGCTAATGAGTTTGTGCCACATTTCTTTGGTAGTTCCAAGGTGCATAAATTTTACGAATTCTTATTCTGCAAGTCCACTCAAGATAGCATTCATAGCCTTAGCGTTATAGCTAAATTCTAGCTTGTCATCCTTATTAGCTAGTACAACTGGCTTTACATAACTAGTGTCTGTCACATCCCAGACATATACACCTAAAGCCATTATGTAGGCTCTCATTCTAAGTTTCTAGAAGGAAAAGTTAGTTCCATTGAATAGAGGGGCCTAGTAGTTACACTGAAAAGTGCTACAGTAGCCATCCAATCTTCTTCAGTTTCATCTACACCATTGTATTAACTTATCTAAGTCTTGTGTTCTTTTCAGCATTTCGTTCTTCGGTATTTCAGGATTTATGTGATCAAGTGTCTCGACACTCCATGTCGCAATCCTCGAAATGGAGCTTGGTTGCTTTAGCTCTTTCCTCTATCTCTTGCCGATGTGACCAATGGCTGTGACCATAGCCTTATTTAAAAACTACATTTTGCAATTTCGCATTTTAGCACTTTGGCATTTCGGTACTCTAGTGGTGAAGTTTCTTGACTCTCCATGTCACAGTGCACGAAACTCTGAAATGGAGCTTGTTTGTGACATTTTGCGATTTTGGGTTTCACGATTTTGGGACTCCTCGGATGAAGAGTCTTTACTCTTGACTCCTCCTACTCCTGGTATCAGAAACTCTGGTATGGAGTCTTTATCATTTCTCGACTTCGGGTTTCACGACTTCAGGACTCTTTATGATGACAGTCTTTGTCATTTCCATTTTCCGGTATCAAGAACTCCAAGCGATGCACCTATTTCGGGTTTTTGCATTTCAGCACTTCGGGACTCCTGATGATGTGAGTCTCTAACATCTGCATCTCCTGGTAACCGAAATCCTGGTATCCAACACTCCAAGTGATGTGTTTATTTTGCAATTTTGGGGTTTTTCATTTCTCGACTTCAAGACTTTTGTTGATGTGAGTCTCTGACATCTCCATCTGCCGGGAACCAAAATCCTGATATCCAAAACTTCGAGCGATGCTCCTATTTCATGATTTCGGGGTTTCACATTTTGCGACTTTGAGACTCCTGATGTTGAGAGTCTCTGACTTCTCCATCTCCTGGTATCCAATGCTCTGAGCGACGCACCTGTTGCGAGTTTTTGGGGTTTCTCATTTCATGATTCCGGGACTCCTGAAGATGAAGATTCTTGACTCTTCCAACTCCCGGTACACAAAACTTCAAAATGGAGTTATTTCCCTGTTTGTGAAATTCTTTGTTGATGTACCTCTTTTGGGATTTTGCATTTCGGGATTTTGAGACTCTTGTGTTGGAGAGTCTCGACTCTTGAATTCTCCATCTATTGATAACCGAAACTCTGAAATGGAGTCTTTGTTGAGGTACTTTTTTTGGGGTTTCTCATTTCACCTTGCTCTTTAAAGAGTGTGTAAGTCCTCCTGGATCCAATGCTGGTTGAACCTCGGGCTCAGATCTGACGTTCATCGAGAAATCTTCAATGAGATCCATCATTGCATACTATGCTCTTGTCGGGATTTCTCTGCAACATATTCCCAAAAGACTTCTAGTGCCCGCTTGGCACATCCTTCCTATACTCAAGTCATCATCACCTCTGTACTTGCCATCAATGACAAGCATACACTGCCTGTTAAAACATGCCAACAAATAGGCCACGAGCCCCTTTCTCTACACAATCTCAAAAGGTCCCATGAACCTAGGAGGGATTTTAGATCCTATCCCAAACTTGATCGAACTCTTATGCGGTTTAAACTGCAAGAAGACTCAATCACCGACCTCATAACTATGGTCGACATGGTACGCATCGACATAACTCTTCTGTCAATCCTGCACTTGTTTAATCCTTTGTCTTATTTTTTTCATTTTCTCTTCCATTTCCTGGATCGCTTATGGTCCCATGAGGACCCTATCCTCAAGCCGATCCCAACTCAAAGGAATATGACATGGTCACCCATAAAGAAATTCGAAAGGAACCATATTAATAGTGCGCTGGTAACTGTTGTTGTAAGCGAACTCCACTAGTGGCAAGAATTCTTCCCAACACTTTTGTTGGCCCATCAAGTACATGCACAACATGTGCTCCAAGGTTTGGTTCATTTGTTCGGTCTACCCGTCAGTCTCTGGGTGATATGCAGCACTAAAGTTAAGATGGGTTCCCAACACCTCTTGGAAACTCATCCAAAATCGTCCAGTAAACAACGATCCTCAATCGGATATAATCCTCTTAGGCATGCCATGTTGCCTCACAATCTCACTGATGAAAACTCTAGCTATGTCAGGTGCCTGATACGTCGTACGCATAGGAATAAAGTGAGCACTCTTCACTAGAGTGTCTACTACTACAAAAATCAATTCATGTCTCCTTGTCGTCAGTGGCAATCCAACAATAAAATCCATCGAAATAACCTCCCATTTTGATTCTGAAATAGCGTGCGGTTGTAGTAATCTTGTTGGGTGTCCATGTTCAACCTTTACTTGTTGACATTCTAGACATATGGGCACATAGTTGACTATGTCGGCCTTCATTCCCTTCCAAAAGAATAAGGGTTTAAGGTCTTCCCTCATCTTCGTGACTCCCAGGTGATCCATGTAAACTGCTCTATGAGCCTCGCTCAGGATCAACATCCTCAACTCATCGTTTGGCGGTACGTAGATCTGATTTTTAAACCTCAATAATGCATCACTATCAAACGAATATCCTTCAAATTGTGGTACCATCATTGTGTTTTGTCTGATAAAACCCTCGTACTCTTTGTACCAGTCATCATTATGCTGTAAAGTTAGAATCTTTTCATGCAGATTAGTCTGAAGAGGTAGCATCAAAAGATGCATGGTCTCCGACTCAATGCATCCGCCACTTGGTTCACTACTCCATTTATGTAAGTAATATCAAAGTCATACTCGCTAAGCAATTCCAACCAACACCATTGTCACGCGTTCAGGTCTCTTTGCGTAAATATGTGTTGTAGTCCACAATGGTCAGTATTTAGTTCAAATTTTCATCCAACAAGGTAGTGGCTCCAAACCTTCAAGGCATATACGATGGCTAACAACTCCAAATCATGCATCGTGTAGTTCTCCTCATGCCTTCTCAGTTTCCCTGAGATGTAAGCGATCACTCGTCTTTCTTGCATCAAGACTTTGCCTAAGCCTTCCTAGAATGCATTTGCGCATACCAAGAAGTCCGCATCCATGTCAGGGACCTTTAGTATCAGTGTTGTTGTCAACAACTCCTTGAGCCTCTGAAATGCTTCCGCACATTTCTCAGTCCAAACAAACTTCTTGTTTTTCTTCTACAATTTCATGATCGGATTTTCTATCTTCGAAAACCCCTTGATGAACCATCGATAGTATCCTACTAAAACCATGAAGCTACGCATTTCTGGGACATTTTTCATCTCAGGCCATTCCATAATGGCCTCAACCTTCGCTGGATCCACAACAATACCTTCACTGGAGATGATGTTCCCTAAGTAGTGAATCTTCGATTGATAAAATGAGCTTTTGGATAACTTCTCATACAATTTGTGCTCTCACAGACACTGTAGTACCAAGTGCAAGTGCTCTTCATGATCCTCTATTGTCTGAGAGTAAATAAAAATATCGTCAATGAATACTTGGATGAACTTGTCCAAGTACTCGTGGAACACCCCGTTCATCAAACTCATAAATACCCCTGGGGCGTTTGTCAGTCCAAACTATAAAATAGTAAACTCGTAATGTCCAAACCTCATCTTCAAGGTGGTCTTCGAGACATCATCTTCTTTAATCGGTAACTGGTGATACCCTGATTGCAAATTGATCTTTGAGAACATCGTCACACCCTTCATTTGATCGAATAGATCATCAATTCTCGGCAATGGATATTGATTCTTGATCATGGCCTTGTTCAATTGATGGTAGTCAATGCAGAGTCTCCACGACCCATCCTTCTTTCATATGAAAATAATTGGTGCACCCCACATTGACACGCTTGGACGTATCAGTCCCAGGTCTAGAAACTCCTTCAGTTGCATTTTCAACTCTTGTAACTTCAGGGTCGAAATACGATAAGGCGTTATTGCTATCGATTCAGTCCTCGATTTTAGGTCTATGGTAAACTCCAATTCCCTCTCTGGTGGTATCCCAGGTAACTCCTCGAGAAGCACATCTGCAACCTCTCTCACCACTAGAAGGTGTTCTAAACATTCTGCTAATCCCTTCTCGTTTAACGCAAGGATCGCATAAAGCTTGCACCCCTTACGCATGCTCTTCCGTAGCTATAAGGAAGAGATGAACCTCAGGGAAAATCCCTAGTTATAGCCTACAATCACATGTCTTTGTCCCTCATCATCGACCAAGCTCAACCATTTCATCTTACAGTTGAGTATCACCTCATGTGATTCCAACCAATCCATACCAATCACAACATCATAAGATCCTAGGATTGTGACATACAGGTTTCCCCTTGTGACAAGCTCTCCCAAGTTAAGGACATAGCCCGTAACCTTTCCTCCAACCATTTGTTTGGCTCTCGAGGCCATCTCTATGAAGATAAAATCATCCTATTCAACTTCCTTTACCTTAATCCTTTTTAGCATTGTACCAGAAATGAAACTCTCGGTAGCACCACGATCTATCAAAATACTAAGGTTCTAGTCAGCGACGGTACCTGTCGTCTCGAGTACAGTCGAATGATGATCTTCCTGGCAGTTGTTCACTATTGCATGAATCTGATGGGCCTTGCCCATATCTCCCATGGTAGTGGGTCCGGCTGATCCATATGTTCTAGTCCTCTCCACAGGGAAGTCACGCTGGTAGTGTGGCTCCCCACACGTCCAACACCCCTTCTTTGACCCAGTAGTCCTAGTACCCGAAGTAGAAGATGATGGCCCACCGGCCTAGAATCCTAGTCTGTTCTGCTGAATAAGCCTAAACTGTTGCTGATGCGGTCGATGTTGTTGCTAATGTTGTGGTCCCCGATAAGGTGTCCACTGTTGAGGCATCGGTCACCGAGGTGTAGTGAAAGTGGATCCCCTCTCGAAGCCATGATATCCCGGTGTAAGTCTGGCTATTTTTTGATGTTGTTGTGTTCTAGATGACACCTGCCCTGCTGGTCTCACTGGATTCCTATTCTGACCCTCACTGATAAGCTCCTCCTCTACTATGAGGGCCTTCTGGATGACATCATGCAAGGTTTGAGGCATCAAAATCCTAACCTTTGCATGTATGTTGCCATTAAGGCCGAACACAAACCTGTTTACCTTAAGTTTCTCAATGTTAAGGTGCAAAGCATACCAGAGCAACTCCATAAAATGGGCCTCATACTCAGGAACTGTACAGTCGTCCTGTCGTAAGGAGTTGAAGTCATTGAGATGACGCTGAATGAATTCCTCTGGAAGGTACCTCTCTCGGAACTGTTCCTTGAATAGTTCTGATGACATGTCTTCGACGACCACATTCAGCTGCTGTAGGAGTGTCTTCCACCATAGAAGAGTTCTCCCCTTCAGTTGGAATACCGTTATGTGGACCTTCATGTTGGAGGTATAATCGTGAAGTGTGAAGCACATCGCCATGTTCTCCAACCATGCCCTGGTGGCTATGCCATTCAGGGCACCAAAGAACTCAGGAAATGTGACCTTCTCGAGTTATCGGTGAATGCTACCAATACTGACTGGAGCACACAATGGAACCTCAGTGGGTGCTGGCACTCTAGCCTCATATCTATCCAAACGACTGATCAGAGTGTTGGACATGTGCTGAAAAGATCTCATCGTTCTGACAACATTACCAACTTCTATCTTCTCTTGTCCAAGAACCTGCTCATCTCCCTGGGGGTTACACCCCTCAGGCATGGATGCTATTGGAGACGTGGCGCCTCCTCCCCTAGCACCCTGTCGTCTGCCTCTGCATTGTCCTCTAACCATGATTACCTACACGCACACAAGTCAACTCAATTAGTGACATTATAATCAATCATATCAATGAAAGTCGTAGCGATCCGAAGTCGTGGGTTGAACCCGCTCTAATACCACATGTAAAATCCCCATCCAGTACGACTCCTACGACGTACAACTAGTAAAAACACACTTAATTTTTTTTCTGTGTGTGTGTGTGTAGGAAGGTAATACTGACATTATACTCAACATCGCAACATGGCGATGAACACAATGCATGCAACTCACGCAACAACAACATAACAATCTAACATAAAAGCACATCAAGCACCTAGAAGCAAAGTACGACATTCAACTGAAGAAGAATAAGAATGACTACCCCCCCGTCCTACCCTTCAATGGTTAGGACCTCCAGGACACATAAGCAATGCTCAAGCCTAGGTTCCCATCAATTTTGAACATTTAAGGTCTCAAGACTGGCGACTGTTCTGAGGAACAAGGAGGTTTCTACATCCCGCTCGACACAAATAGACCAAGCCTACTAAGCTAATGACAATCATCCTAACAACCCCATGCACCCAAAATTAATTACACCGACAACTAGAACCCTTACAGTGAGCAACCTAAGCACAATAAATGTTTACAAACCTAGTACAAACATTGATTGTAATGAACAACAACACCCTCCACAGGAAGCGCAAGCTAAAAACTGTTAGGACCATACAATGTACCTTTTTGCCCATACTTTTTTCCACCATTACACTCTTGTTCACTCACATTTAAACTCATATTATTACTTTATCCTATCTTTCTAAAGGTATACAATGTCTCTTCTCTTTACTATACGTTTAATTTGTTTTGCATATAATTTTACATCACTCTCGTACTTAACCATTGATTTGAAATGTATAAGTGCTGAAACAGAAACACAAAAGCTGTTACACAGTCCATGGTCGACGATGCTGAAACACAGAAGAAGACATTACACAGTCCATGGTCAATGATGTTGAAACACAGAGGAAGTTGTTACACAGTCCGTGGTCGATGATGCTGAAACACAGAAGCTGTTACACAGTCCATGGTCGACGATGCTGAAACGCAGAAGAAGCCGTTACACAGTCCATGGTCAATGATGCTGAAACACAGAAGAAGTCGTTACACAGTCCGTGGTTGACGATGATGAATCACAGAAGCTGTTATAGATTCTGTGGTCAACGATGTTGAAACACATAAGCTGTTCCATAGTCCATGGTCGACAATGTTGAAACACTGAAGCTGTCACACAATCCGTGGTCGACGATGCTGAACAACAACTCACATAGATTGACTTCACAGTTAGAACACAAATACTGTGGCTTAAATAGCCCACGATTTGTGATGATGAAATAACATACAATAATAAGAAACAAATAAAGAGCTATTACTCCAGCCATGACAGCAACACCTCACTCAGCACTCATAATAACATTCTGTTGTGGAAGACTAGGAGACCCTATTCCAGTTTAGAAAGTCAATCTGACTAAGAATAGGATCTAGATACACACCTGTAATTTGTTGATCAATTGTATCGAAGAGATTTTCCTCTTTAAATAAGAGGAAATCACCATTCGAGAGGATCTTCAGTTTTTGTACTAAGAAGGGATTACAGAGAAGGATGTACTTCATTTCAGATTGTAATGTGATACATTGATAGATGAATAAAAGACTGTTCTGAGCATTTATCTCTAGCCTTTCCATTTCAGGGGAATCTTGTGAGAAGGGAGGGCCCACCTTCCTCACAAGATTCACTCGTTAGTTTTATAGTGTGTTAGTGTGATCTCTATTTATTCCTTGATTAATTTCTATTTTCTTGAAACACTACTTTAATGAATTTTGCTTTGCTGAACACTACTGAACTCTGTCTTGCTAAAAACTCTGCTTTACTGAACGTTACATTGTTTTTATGAGGTTCATGCTTGGGTAAGTGTTAATCATTTTAGTTATCAATCCTATGTGATGAATTTATGAAATATTGGTAATTAGAGACTTGTGTTGAAGGTTCCTTCTTGGGAAGGAATTAGGGTCATGTTCTCTGTTAGGAATAGTTAGCCTTCAATTATTTTCATGAGTGTGTGAATTAGAGACTTGTGCTGAAGGTTCCTGCTTGGGAAGGAATTAGGGTCCTGTTCTCTATTAGGAATAGTTAGCCTTCAATTATTTTCATGAGTGTGTGAATCAGAGACTTGTGCTTAAGGTTCCTGCTTGGGAATGAATTAGGGTCCTATTCTCTGTTAGGAATAGTTAGCCTTCAATTATTTTCATGAGTGTGTGAATCAGAGACGTGTGCTGAAGGTTCCTGCTTGGGAAGGAATTAGGGTCATGTTCTTTGTTAGGAATAGTTAGCCTTCAATTATTTCCATGAGTGTGCTAATCAGAGACTTGTGTTGAAGGTTCCTTCTTGGGAAGGAATTAGGGTCATGTTCTCTATTAGGAGATAGATAGCCTTCAATATGCATGTCAATTATTTCGATTAAGCAATGAATTCATGAAGTATGATGTTCGGAAATAGGTGCTGAAGATTCCTGCTTTGGGAATAGGGTCCTGTTCTCCGGTTACAGAATAGTTAGGTCTTTCCTGTTGCAGTATCTTGTTGTTATTTTAATGTACTCCATGATTCTTCATTTCTTTAATCCTTGAGCTCTGCAATAGCTAGATTTATTTCCTGTAATTCAAGTTAGAACTTCAGTTTGTTCAAGGCAAGTGTGATTAATATAGTTTTTACTACAACTCTTGGTTGCTTTTGAGATTGAGCATATATAGGGCGTGATTACCTTTGAAATAATAGACTTCCCTAGGTTGACAATTTATGTAGCACTTGATTGTTTAGATTAAATAAGAAATTATAGTGACCAACATTTTGGCATCGTTGCTGGGGAAGGTAATTATAGATTTCAAAAGCACTTATGATTTTTTAGATACAAAGATTGCATGAGAGGACACGAAGACCCCAAAGACATTGAACCTATAGGTAGCAGGGGAAGAGGAAAAGGAGGAAGAAAGAATTATATTGACGAGATTATATCAAAGTTTGAATTTGATGCTCAATGACCAAACCTTCAAAAACAAAAATCCCAGCCTTCATTTCAAGCAAAATTTGAAATAGGGAAAGAAGTTTGGAGTCTTGAGACAGTCTAGAAACTAGTAGGAAACATTGAGGATAGAGCAAGCGCGGTAGGGGAGAAGACAGAACAAAACATGGATGAGTACAATGAAGAATTGCATCACGAAGAACAGGCAGGTCCTGAAGGAGAGGTAAATGATGAAAACTCTTTCTCCACATTAGGATTTCCTATTGGTGATCTTCCTAGAGGGCTAGCCCCCATGAAGAGAATTCCACTCTCAGCACTACCTAATTTTCATGGTTTGTCTTCAGAAGATCCTGATGAATTTATTTTTGAGTTTGATATATTATGCAGAAGTTATGATTACATTTCCAATGCTAAAAAATTAAAGCTATTTCCAGAAACACTAAAAGGAAATGCACTAAGATGGTTCATGAGTCTTGGAGGCCATGTAATCACAACATGGGACCAAATGAAACAAAAATTCTTGAACAAATACCAGGACTATTGTGGAACAAGAGAAAAGAGGGAGGAGCTATTTAAGATGATGCAGAAAGAGGATGAAAATCTGGAGGACTTTGTAGAAAGGCTACAGTATAATCTACAAAGATCCAGTCACCCCAATGTAAGTAAAGATATTCTCAAAACTATATTATTAAAAGGAGTAAGGAATGACTGTCTAGATATGTTGAATATGCTTGGAAAAGGGGACATATCTAAGGAATCATACGATGAAATTGTTAATTTATGCAAAAGATGTTCAAGAGGAGCTTCAAGAAATAGATCAAACGGTAGGGACACCAAATTTTCAAGAGTCCAAAAATCAGCCAGTGGGGGAGCAACAAGAGCCAAGACAGGTAATTTACTTGAAGGTTTTAAAACTGAAATGTTAAGCTCTTTTGCCTCACAAATTGACACCCTGCA
>CBVK0100184970.1:0-17868 GCA_900067695.1 Picea abies
CTTCAACTCCCAACTGGTTATCGTAAGATTTCCCCCAACCCATCATTAGTTTATGGAATTTTCAATATAGTTCCATCCCCGGTTGGTCTGGTTGATCAGGTGGTCAATCTAGTCTCATCCTCGGTTGAACCACTAACCAAAGTAGTTGATCCAGTTCTTTAATCGATCAGCCCCACTTTTCATCTGAAAAGTGAAACCCAAGTGATTGATCCAGTCCCTTCATTGGTTATTCCCAGTCCTCCTCTAAAGAGTGCCAAAGTGGTCACTCTAATTCTATCTCCAGTTGATCTCACTCTCCCATTAGAGAGTGCAACCCAAGCAGTCGATTTGTTTCCACCTGTCGACCCTATTCTCCCCTTGGAGAATAAAACCCAAGTGGTTGATCTGATCCCATCATTGGTCGATCCTACTCTCCCTCTAGAAATTAAACTTGATATTGCCCACGTTTTTATCATTGATACAAAATCTACCGTGTTGGAGGGCATTCCTCCTTCTGCCGTGAAACCCCCTCCAAGTAATAAAGACATCCTTTTTTATTGGGGTGTGATAACTGGACCTCATCTTCCCTCTCACATTCCTTTCAAGATTACAGTATAGGTTTGTGGTCGGGACATTCCTCATGCGTTGATAGATGAAGGTTCGTCCGTTAGTATTATTTCCTCTATTACTTGGAAATCTTTCGGTTATCCTCATCTTGTGTTAGTAACCCAAACTCTGTTCACTTTTAATAGAAGAACCAGTCACCCTTTAGGGATCCTTCCTTAGTTTTCGTAACTTTGGGAGGGAAAACTATATTTATTGATGTTATGATAGTCCAGGATCCCTTGGATTTCGATTTACTCCTTGGGAGAGATTATGTCTATGCCATCAAAGCTATTGTGTCCACATTTTTTCATCTGATATCTTTCCCTCGCGATGGAAGAATTGTGGCTATTGATCAACTTTCATGTGTTGGTCCTGACTTGATTAACAACCCAATGACCTCCCTAAATGGTTCTTATATGCAAATGGTATCACCCCTGCCATAGGTCAATTATGTGGCGTTATCTCCCATGCCTTCTACTCCCGATGAGGATGACTTAGATCTGATAGTTGACATGGTGATCTCTTCAGTAGGGTCTTTAAAGCATGATCTCCTCATCCCTGATGTGCCCCTCGACATGTGTTCCTTCCAAAGCATTGTTCTTCCATCCAGTGAAGATCTCTTGGAATCCATGACTGAGTTTTGTCCCTTTACATGGTTTCCTTCCAGAGCATTATCCTCTTGAAAGCCATGATCAAGAAGAATTTATGAGCATAGTTTTCTTCTTTGTGGCAAGCTTGTTAAAAAATGAAACATAAGTTATGAGCATAGTTTCTCTTCTATGTAGCAAGCTCATGAAAAAATGAAACAGAGGCTACGAGCATAGTTTCTCTTCTCTGTGGAAAGCTCATTAAAAAATGAAGTAGAGGTCTTGAGCATATTTTTCCTCTCTGTAGCAAGCTCGTTAAAAAATGAAACAAAAATTTGGGGACTGAACCCAAAGCCATGAGAATAGTTCTTTTCCTGTGTCAAGCTCATTAAAAAATGAAATAGTCACCTCTCATAACAAGTCAAGTCTTTTTCTAGATCTCGTAGATATTGAGTCAAGTATTTATCTAGATGTCATAGATGTTGAGTCAAGTCTTCCATTAGGCATCTCTTTCGAACCTTCATTTCATCCACCCTTATCCTTTTTCCCATCTAGTACAAAAATTAGTGACAAACTCAAAGTCGATGAATGAATTGAAGGTTGGGGGGGCATGTCTCCAACCTTTGATTATCATTCTAGAGTTAAGCCACCAGCTTTTCAAGCTGGGGGAAAAGTACCAACCATCCATGGGTATCCCAACCTTTTGAATTTAAGTTGGGAATTTACAAGCATAAGTTTTGTTTTGTTTCAAGCTTGTCTAAAAATGAAACCAATACAGAGCTTAGTCTTTGTTCTTTCTCACGCTCGTAAATACATGAGAATGTAACCAAGTATACTTTTATCACTTTTCAGGACTTGTAAATGTTATATGAAAAAGGAAACCCCTAGAGTCTCCTTTAAGCTCTTTTCAGACTCTCTAAACATGAAAATATTGTTGAGTGATCTTTCTTCCTTTCACACTCGTTAAAAGGTTTGAAAGGGAATCTATCGAGTGGTAGTTTATCTTTAAGTTATTTTTAGACTCTCTAAACATGAAAAACCAATGATTTTTTCCTTTCTGGACTCATTAACAATTATACATTAAAGGGCCCATATGGGACTGAACCCTTATTTCTTCTGATTAGTTAAAAAAAGAAGAGGAACTTAGTGAAGGTGAGTTATATCAAGCATGTGTTATCCTCCTCGAGCTCGTTAAATAAAAAAGAGGTACTTGTCTATCTGGATGGGAGAAAAAATTGAAGGACGGAAGCCAAGAATTTTTTGAAAACATCACTAGTCACTCTTACAGTCTCCCTTTAACATGATACTTTGTCTTTGCATAAATTTTGATCTGCTAAACCTCTGCACTGAACCAATCCTCTGAGTTTATTTACTCTTTTGGGTGACCCAACAAAATTCATAGTGTCCATTGCATCATCATGTTTTCGTCCATGTCATGTTTCTACTATTGTGCCTCAGTCTTCAAGGGAAATATGTGCCTTGAGATTCAACCATCACAAATATCATGTTTCAATACCCATGTCAGTCCATGTTCATTTGATCTACCAATTTACATCTATGTGCTAGTTTCATGTCTTTGATGGGGGATACATCACGGTCCTCCTGCGACGAGTCTGTTCCTATCGACTTCAATGCATTATCTGAGAATTGGACTTAGAAACCAGTCAATACCTTAGGATCTGCATGCCTCAATGGTAGGCCTCCTCTCTTTCAACATTGGGTTTACATCATTGACCCCTGATCGGATGATTCCACAGATGTTCAACTTCATCTCATTTATTCACATTCGTTGGAATGTATTAGGGTACCTTGGGAATCATTGACATCAATGGTGATTTGCCTCGCGCTTGTTAACGGTTTACCTCATTGAACGGTAATCAAGCGGTTTCTACCATGTTTGACATCAGGACATTTATTCACATGGTTAGACTCGTACCGCATCGGGATTAGTAAGAAGACCCTAGGTTGAGTGATCACTCTAGTATGTGCTTTGCCTAGGTTGTGATGGAGTTTCTCTTGAATATTGACACACATATTGTCACATAGATCCACGTTGTATTGGCCTGTGCCTATGTCTTGTCATCTCATAGATCCACTGTGTATTTTTTGTGGCTACGATTAGTTCATGTCATGGAAGTATAGATCCACATTGTTTCTTCAATGGATATACCTTTTTGTTAATACAATTATGGATTTGCAATGTATTTTATGGCTGCCATACCTTGCAAGTCTTTATCACTAAAGCATAGGTATGCCTGCCTTGGGTCTGAAACATATCATAAATTTTTTATGATGGTTATATACAACTTCTACCAGGTTCTCTGAGTCCATACCCTTGCTCAAAAAATTATACAAAGTACTTCAGTCATCAGTTTTTGTCTTCTAACTTTGCACTTTGGGGGAAATCTATTACACATCAAAATTACTCATTTCAATGATGACCTATTGTCGTCATTACAAGTGTCGCAAGTGTCGCATTTTATCCATAAGTGTCACAAGTATCGGTCACATCATACATTCATATTTCCTATATCGTGTCTCGAATGACATCACAAGGAATCTTCAAAGACACCCTCAAAGACTAGTTTAAGAAAGAGAAATCAAATGACAAAGAGTACAAATATTTTTACTATGAAAAAGACCACTCAAAAATCATTTTTGAAGGGTAGTGCTCCTCTACCAACTGGCAGGGAGTTCCAGCACTCCTTACCCTTCTTTGGGGGAGTGTTGCAACACTTTGTGCCCCATTCTAGGGGAGCATTGGGCTGTTGAGGAAATCTTGGGTTGTTGAGGAAAATCATGGAAAAATCCCCCTCATACCTGGAGTTAGTTGGATTTGAATCCGAGGTCAAGGTTGGATCTTAGGGAAGATCCACAAATGATGGAGAAAGATCCTCAACCTATCCCAAGAATATCTAAGGTGGTTCGGCCTCTCCTAGCCTATATAAGGAGGCCTCCTCATGGTGAAAAGATGGAGAGATTGAGAGATACCTAACTTATGATCTCATGAGAAGTGGTATTAGAGGACATTGAAGGCATCAAAATTATGATCTCATAAGGGAGATAATCAATGATACATAGCCATTTTGATTGTGGATTATTTGAGAAAGGGGTTGGACAAGCAGAGTTGGAAGAGGTTGTTGCAACTTCATCAAAGGTTTGTAAGTATTGCTATCTCTTCTAACTTCGCACTTTGGGGGGCAATCTGTTACACATCAAAATTAATCACTTCAATGATGACCTATTTTCGTCATTACAAGTGTTTCAAGTGTCACATTCTAGCCACAAGTGTGGCAGACATCATGCAGTCATCTTTCCTATGTTGTGTATTGAAAGACATCAAAAGGAACACTTGAAGACACCCTAAGAGATTGGTTAAAGAAGGACATGTCATTTGATGAAGAGTACAAAGATTGTTTCCTTGAGAAAACCACTTAAAAATGAATTTTTAAGGGTAGCGCTCCCCCACCCATTGACAGGGAGTGTTAGCGCTCCTTGACCTTCTATGGGGGAGCGTTGTAGCACTCTGTGCACCCTTCTAGGGGAGCGTTGGGATTTTTTGAGGAAATCTTGGGCAACACTCCCCTACCCACTAAAAGGGAGCGTTAGTGCTCCTTTTCCTTCTTTGGGGGAGTGTTGTAGCACATTGTGCACCATTATGGGGGAGTATTATGTTGTTGATAAAATCAAGGGAAGATCCCCCTTATCTATGAAATCAGTTGGATTCGAATCTAAGGTCAAGTTTGGATCTTAGGGAGGATCCACAATTGATGGAGAAATATCCTCAACCTATCCCAAGAATCTCTAAGGTGGTTAGGCCTATCCAAGCCTATATAAGGAGGCCTCCTCATGATGAAGGGGGAATGGAGAAATTGAGAGATACATAACTTATGATCCCATAAGGAAGGAGAGACATGGAAGGCATCAAACTTATGATCTCATAAGGGAGAATTGTCATTGAAAGCATAGTCATTTTGATTCTATATTATTTGAGCAAGGGGCTGGACAATGAGAGTTGGAAGAGGTTGCCGCAACTTCATCAAGGTTTTGTAAGTATCTCTTTTGATTTCTCATTAATACATGTTCTTGCCATTTTTCCTTCTATATTGTGTATATCTACATGAACTTGTCTTTGATGGATATATCTAGTTTCAAACTAATATTGGTAGAATAGGAAGTATGCTTTTTCTTTGATTGGATTGCAGGACCTGTTGAAGAGCTTGTGGATCATAGCTCAACTTGGAACTGGGCGAGGACAAACATAGTAAAAAGGTACATATTCTTCCTCTTCTCTATAGATTAGTTTAGCTAGGTTTAAAGGGATGTCAGTGACAGGACAAACATCATAAAAAGGTACATCTTCTTCATCTTCTCTATAGATTAGTTTAGCTAGGTTTAAAGGGATGTCAGTGACCAAATTTAGCACCTTTATGTCTTGGTTATAGGGGTCTAGATCCAAGAGGAAGTTCACATGTATGCAGGGGGATTTTCCTGTAACAGATGTGTAGCTTGTATTAACACCTTATCAATGTTAGTAGGGCTAAACATTAATACAGTGTGATGAAGATATGAGTTCATGCCACCAATATACTTCAAAAGAGTTTCATGAGTATACAACAAAATCCCTAATGATAATTCCTTATTTTTTAATTCTTGTGTATATACCTGAATATTCTGGCCCTTGCCCTGTCTTAGATGTTGCCATTTGACCATTTATGTTTACGTATGTTCCATTGGATAAAGTTGTTTCCTTATAGCCTCAGTAAATTTATCCCAGGAAGAGATTAATTTACCCTTTTGAAAAAGATCAACTTGCCTCTTACTCTCCCACCATATTAAGGCAGTGTCACTTAGTCGAAGAGAAAATAAGTGTATCTTTGCAGCCTCGTTCATAATATTTTGAACCCTGCAATATGCCTTTATCTGCTTGATCCAATTGTCCAATTTCTCAACATTCAATTCTCCGTCATAGGTCGGCTATTTGAACTTTACATTCAATTTTAATAATGATATATTATGATCATACTTCTTAGAGGAATTATTTTGATGAGAAGAATTTTTACTCACATCAAAAGAAGTTGATGAGGAGGAGGAGGATGGTGAAGGGGGATATGAAGGTCCACCACCTTCACCTCCTCCTTCTCCTTTCACTAAAGATTCTTTGCGTACACACTTTTAAATTCTTCGTTCAAACTCATCTATTGTTTCTTTCAACACTTGAAGCATAGATATGATCTCTTCATGGATCATGGGATGATATTCTTCTTCTCCTTTTTCACAAGCCTTCTGATGTCTTCGAAATATTTTTCCAATTTCGGACTTATAACTTGCAAGTTTTCCTTTACCAAGTTTGAGTTTGGCTCTTGTAAGAACTCACTTTCAAACACTTGTCAAACCTTCTTTGATACCAACTTGATCTGAAATATCATTAGATGCTTATTAATATTTTAAATGCATAATATGCATCTACTTGAAATTCGAAATAAAATGATTGCTTGATTGTATGCAAATTACAAGTGAAGTACTTATCTAACCAAATCCACTTTAATGATAAAATGACTTGCAAATAATTGAGCTTGAAATGAACAACAATAATGAAATCACATACATAATTTGGATAACATAGTTCACACAATTTGGGCTACCTCTCCAGGTCCGCTTCCAATAGATACCTTCTTATTAATGCTCAAATACTTTCATTTTATAATGACCTTTTAACATGTTGCTTAAATATAGAAACAAAGTGCACCATTGGAATCCTTGTGAAAAATAGACAAAATGAGTATAAAGTTCTCAAAATTCTATTAAGATACCTCTTGGAACACTTTACAGTGTAGCCTCAAAACTTAGGTACCCTTGAGCACAAATTACGACATGACTTCTGCATTAATGTGTGTGTACAACCTCAATCTGTGGGCCCTTAAGTAACCTTTGAAATTCATGGTTGGATTTAATTATAGTTTGGCGGGTTCCATAACCAAATATGTTCTTTAGGAGAATTGGTTAAGTCGTTGGCATATTTTAGCGGAGGTCGGGGGTTCCATTCCCTGTGATCCTCTCTTGGCATAGTCGTTAGTTGGTTATATGGTTATAGTATAACCATATACTATATATATATATATATATATATATGGTGCATTGCTTTAAAACCTATTGCATATTCATTAACGCTCGAGCGTTATGCTATTGGTCATGTGGTATAACATACAAATCAATAGATTATAGGTCAATGGTGTAAGCTCTCATCCCTTTTTTCTACTAATTGAACCTTCATACAATCTTAAATCATTTCAACCACATTTATGGTTAAGTAACGCCATGGTGGCATGATGGTAATTGGGGGTTTATTAAGACCTTGGGAGGTTATGGAGGTCATAGTTTCAACCCCCATTGACTCCATAATTAATAAACCATAACAATATAGGCCAATGGGAGGCTACCATGTGGTATCCTCTCATTTGTTATCCCTTTCCACCCATCAACATGTGCTTCATCCACTTTAATGTACGATCTGAGCAATCACTTGTCAACTAGATATTCCATGTCACCTATATGATCATGTGTCATGTGTCACCCTTGCAGTGGTGACACGTGTCACCCTTTTACCTATGTTGACTTTGACCTTTGACCAGGTTTGGATGGAACTTTTACCACTCATAACTCTTGCATATGAAGTCCATTTGACTTGTCATTTGCACTGTTGGAAAGATGACGACAAGCTCTATGTAATGATGTCATTTTCAAGAGCATTTGGGATGATCAAATTTTGATCTTTTCTAGAGCCCCTTGGACCTCTGTGAGCATTCCAAATCCTCCTGAACCTCTATGAGCATTCCTTAGATCCTCCTGGATCACAACTTCCCACTAAATAACTTTTGGAACTCCAAAAGTAAAGATATTCAACAACTTAGTGATGATAACTTTAACTCACTCTTCCACCTTGTTGAAACTTTCAGAATTCAGTCTTCATATTGGGTCTTTGATATTAGGTATTAGATAACTATACTTATGTTTACTTCTATTGAATATGGCTATGAATCTAGACTCTGACACTGTCACTAATAGAGTTGGTTCTGGCTCATAGATTCCCTTATAACAAAAGTCTTGTTCATTGAATCTCTGCAATACCTGTATCATGTATTTCAACATCCACTCCCATCTCTTCTTGTTGAATATAGTCTATTTTGGTCAATATGAAACCAATTCATATGCTAATCTGTGCCTTTCCCTTTTGGAATTTCTATTTCTATAGTGTTTATGTATATGTAGGAGTCTCTGAATGAATTACATGTCCATTACTTCTCCTACCTTCGAAAATAACTTGATATGTATTATTATCATCTATACTTGACTTGCTTATTGTTCAAGATATACACTTAGACAAACATGAAATAGTATACTAAATATGATTATAGTATGCACCTTTATGCCTATTATTTTTTAAGAGGATTATTTATCTTTTACCATCTATAGAAGTTTTTTCATTACTTTGATGTTCTTTCCCCTTCTAATCTACATGTTGCAACTACCTGCATCCTTATGTTCTTTCACCTTAGGTACCTCGGAACAAATAATGTTAACTTAGACAATTAGATCCATATATAATCCTTTAGTTGATGATGAGACAACAAAATTGTCTATATTGTTGTCTAAAGGCTTAGAAATCTTTATAACGAGATTCCTCTCAATCTAGAATAAAGTGGCTATATAGAAATCATTTTTACAATATTCCTCTCACTTAGAATAATATGTAAGGTGTCTATCTATAAATCTCGTTTAAAATATTCCTCTCACTCTCAACATCTTATAAGGTGGCAATATAGAAACTCTCTTACAAAATCTCTCTCGCTCATATAAGGTGGCAATATAAAAAATTTACATAGTCTGTCTCATTCATATAATTTACAACGAGTGGCTTACAAGCCTTCTAATATACTTTAGGATATATCCACATATGTATATTACATTTACAAATATACGTGTTTACAATGAAAATTTTTAGATGGTTTACTTATGGACTCATTCTTCCCATTGTACTAGGAGGAGTCTCACAACTTCTAACCTCTGACAATGCCTCTGACACTGATGTTGAATCTGACATTGAATCTAACATTGAATCTGATGTAGAATCTAAGAAACCATTAGACCAAACTATAGGTCTTCCCAGTAACCTATATAACCTCTCCTTGAAAATACCATGCACTATTGTTGTGTTTGGAGTAGCTTCCCTTTAATACACTAGTACCTCTCCATTTTGGTATGCAAATACATAACCTCCATATTCAAATGTCACAACTGAGATTAGGTTTACCTTTAAGTATGGAACATACAAAATATGTTTTCTTCCCAAAAATCCTCACAAATCGAGTTGGAATATTACATATCCATACCCTCTTATTGCTTGTGTGGTGTTGATTCTAGATCCTACATAGCAATCTGTGTCATATTTTGAGAAATTCAAGAATATTGATCTCATCTCAATCATGTGGCAAGATGAGACATTGTACACAAGCCATTCCTCTATGTATTCATACATCACTTTTCCAAGCCCAACCATTAGGAAGTTTTATTTCTCAAACCTTTCAGTAAGACCATTGACTTCATATGGACTTCTTGCTTGTCTTCTTGCAAGTGTATTTACATATTTCTCATTCTTCTTCGGACATAAGTGTGAGTAAAGTTTCCAACACTTCTCAAGATGATGTCCACTCTTAATACAATAAGAGCATAATGTCTTGTTCCCATATTAGAACCATGATCCCTTCTTATCACTCCCCTTTTTGCTTTTCTTTGAGAAATGATCTTTACCTTTATCCTTCTTCTTGGAGGGATTAACTTGCATAGATTTTTGATTAATGGATTTCCCCCCTGATATTGAGTCTAGATCACAATAGATAAATACTAATTCAAAGAGACAACAATCTCCCCTCAATGAAAAGCACATAAAAGATAAAGAAAATAACTACTTAAACTAGGAGGAAGTAGGGATAGAGAGGAGAAAAGAACATGCACCTTTTTCTTCTATCTAATGTCAATCTCGACTCCAATTCATTTGAGAGCTCCTTATGTTCTACTTGAACTAGCCTATAATATAGATACAAAACAAGGGATGCAATGAAAGTGTTGGATTACTGAGAGGGGGGAGAATCAATAATAGCGTAATTATAATCCTTTTTCTTCAAATGTTATATTTNCANGTAGAGATTATGGAGGTCATGAGTTTGATCCTCATCGAATCCATAATTTTGATTAACACTAACCATTATTGGCCAATGGGAGGTCACCATGTGGCAACCTCTCATTAGCTTATCCTTGTCACATGTCATCATATGACTTGTCCAACTGGATTGCAAGATGTTGAGTCACCTACCAAATAATCTACCCAGTCAATGTATGATCGTCCTACATGGCACCTTGGGGTGTGGCCACGTCATCTATACGGTCGTGCCACGGTTCACCCTTGCAGTGGTGACACGTGTTATGATTTTTCCCCTTTGACTTTTGACTTTGACCTGTTTGATTGGAACTTTGACCACTCATAAATTTTACATAAGAACTTCGTTTGACTTGTCATTTGCACCATTGGAAAGATGACAATGATCTCTACGAATTCATGAGATTTTCGAGAGAGTTTGAGATGATCAAATTTTGAGCATTTATGAACCATTATGAACCTCTGTGGATGTTTTGGATCCTCCTGGACCTCTGTGAGAATTCTCGGATCCCCCTAGATCAAGTAATGAACTAAATATTGAGTATAATAAAGTAAATTAGGTAAGGGAAATGCATATTTTTACATAAATAATAGTATGTATATGTAAACATGAAGCACGAAAGGTTTCAATGTTAATATGGATAATATTATTGTGAAGTGTATTTCACGCATACTATTAGTCAATTAAATAAAGGATAATGAATTTGTAATAAATATAAGGTATATATGAGTGGGGATCGGTACTATAGTGAATCTCATAAAGAAACCCACTTAAACCCAATTAATTCCCTTAACCAAGAACCAAGATGAAAAAAATTGGCATTCAACCCAAGTCACCATAAGAGTGGGTCCCATGATGGGTTTTAATTGCAAAAATGCACACCTAAACATAAGAAACAACTACCATGATATGTTGTTAGTATAACCATATTAACCTAGATAATGATTAAATACAACCCACAACCATTGTTATGGTAGACTTGGAACTACAATCTCTCTAGGGTCAAGACTCTACCCCACTCACAATTAAGTATAGAAGCGTTAAAAGGGTATGGTTAACAAATTTTTTTAAAAGGATATGGTTAGTTATTATTCTTAGTAGTGTTTCATTAATACAAATATCATTACAATGTTTTTACCTAGAGGAGTAGTCAACACCATTGGTCAGGCTGTCGTTTGATGCTCTCCTCACCGAGCACCCTCATCTACATGCTCTTCCATTGAAAGAATAAAATTTATAAGTAGACCATAGGCAAGTAAATATTAATAATTGTCTATATATCCATATGATTTTAAATAAATGCATATTGTGATGTGGTTGCACACCACTAGAATCATGGGGGTTTTGTCCATCGTTGTCGACTAAACTATTGCTGCTTGCCTTCTTTAATTAAAACAAATAGACACATTGATTGATGGGTTAAATAAATTGACAAAATATTTTACAAGTAATCAAAAATTAAAATATTGTCATTTTATTTACCATCTCGTTTGAAGGGTCAGATTGTGTTTTCCCCATCCTTTTTCGATGGTCCAACACTGCTTCAAAGATTAACTTTAACATGACCTTGAAGTCTTCTTTGGTGGTGACAGTGTTGAACTTGTCCCCCTGCATAGTGTAGATTAATAAATGTTATCCTAAAAACATGTACAATCACTTCTTTTTTTGGTTTCTTTATTTTCACATAATTCTTGAGTAAATCATCAAATTTTTCTTGATCCCCTTCAGCTATTAGGCACTCTTCTAGTGTTGCTTGACTATGCATCATCTCACGCATTTCATTTCTAGTAGTACTATGTGCACGTTGATGCACTATAGGGGCATCCACTACAATAACAAAAAGTGTTAAAATGGTATGGTTAGTTATTATTCATAGAAGTGTTTCATTAATACAAATATCATTACAAAGTTTTTTACTTGGAATGTTGTCCATTGTTGTCAACAAAACTTTTGTTGTGTGTTTTCTTTAATTAAAAAAAATAGACACGGTAATTGATGTGTTAAGTAAATCGTCAATATATTTTACAAGTAATCAACAATTAAAGTCTTTTCACTTTATTTACCATCTTGTTCGAACGGTCAGATTGTGTTTTCCCCATCCTTTGTCGATGTTCCACCATTGCTTCAAAGCCATAAGAGTGGGTCCCATGATGGGTTTTAATTGCAAAAATGCACAACTAAACATAAGAAACCACTACCATGCTATGTTGTTAGTATCACCATATTAACCTAGATAATGATTAAATACAACCCACAACCATCTTTATGGTAGACTTGGAAATACACTCTCTCTAGGGTCAAGACTCTTTCCCACTCACACTTAAGTATAAAAGAGTTAAAAGGACTTATAATTACGTCGCTTCCTCCTTGTCTCGTTTCTAGTGCACTAGTCTTGGTTGTCACATCTTGGATACTACAACTACAACATTGGTTCCTTGATCATCTCCTTCCTTCCTTCTCTTTTCCTTGGCCTTCCTTGGTGCTTCACCAACATCATCACCCTTCTCTCCCTCGCTAGCTTCAATTTGGAATTTCCTCCACTCGCCTCTTCTAAATTCACTAGTTTTACCATATCATCACCACCTTATTTATTTATTCTTATTTCTATTGCTTTCTTCTTGTCCTTCCCATAGAGTGGGTGTTGCTTTCACCCTTTCTTGGGGAAACCATCTAACATTTATCTTACTAGTTTATAACTTACTTCATCATTGGGACAACCATGTTGGCATAATTCATATGCCTTAGAAGGATCCCACATTGTTAGTACCTCTATTGAAGAAAGTCCAGTTCTCATTCTCTTACACCCTCCTTATTTCATTTCATTTTAGCAATTACTTTCATATTCTAACTACTACTTTTCTTTCATAGTAGTTAGACTTGGTTGTCTCCTCTTTTGGCATCATTTGCTTGGCATGCATATTTTCTTCACCCTCTTTTTTTTGTATCTTTGTCTTATATATTCTTAATATCATATTATGACCATTGCAGCTTTGTTTTGTGTTGATTATCGATGCATGTACGTCTTCATGTGAAATTTTGGAATCATGACCTAACCTATGAAGAATTCCCGCAATATGATAGGGAATTAAATCATGCTAGATGCACTAGTAGGCACCTTCCTACCATGGTTGAGGTTTGTTGGGTTCTATTGCTAGCAGCATTCAATGCTCCTCTTCACCAAAGTGAGGATGAGGTGGTTATCTACTAGTGTCTTGAAGGTTTCCATAATGCAATTCATGCTTCCTATGTCATGTGTATGCAAACACAGTGAGATGTTTTTGTGACTTCTTTGGAAAATTTAGCATTCCATAGACTCTATTGCTCACATCAAGTAGAATAATATTGATGCAATCAAGGTTAATAGCTCCCATCTATTTGTATCTCCTCATCTTTGGAAATGTTGACTTTTATTTTGGAGAAGATTTTGGAATGGAGAGAAAGGGTTGAATTTTTTTTCTTCTTCATATTTTCTCACATCTCGTCTATGGAAGTTGCATATATATCTCCTTCCATATGTATTGATGCAGATACTTGTTTGAGATAGGTCATGAACAAGTAATTGCTTCTCTGAATAAGATTTACTCTAAAGAGGTCCAACTCCCCAAGTAAATTTCCTTCTTGATAATTACAAATGGGATCCTAGATATACCCCTGAAGAAATTATTTCCTTGAGTTGTGAATTGTTGAATTTGATTTGGCATTTTCATTTATTTTTATTAAATTCATGGAGTTAAATGAAATAAATTTGTCATCTTATGGAAACATGTAGGATCTCACTTTGTGTTATTGAGAGATATAGGCTCTTGACTTGGAAAATAGTGGTGATTAGATTTGGATGCCTTTTCTAGATATTTCTAATTGTGTTTAGTTCACAAGGAACTAGAAAAGGACTTTGTTGTCTGCAGAGTCATTTTATGGTGCATGCAAGTCTATGTACAAGCTAGATATGGTTTGTATTTTCCCAAATACTTATTCTTGTAATTTGTGTTAAACTGATTTTTAGTTTGGATTATGAGGCTACAAATTAGTATCATTTTTGTTTCCATTAACTTTGAGTTTTGTCATTGATAAATTCTTGGATATTAGGAATCGAAAAAGTTATTTGAGATGTTTTCCGAGGATTTATTGTCATACATTGATCATGATTGTTTGAGTGGTTGGGGAGGCCATGTTTATGTCATGTAATTCTTTATTATTTTTTTCTAGAATGTTAATTTTTTTTATTTTCATTTCGAGGTTTCTTTACAATTATGTTCCATAAAATGTAGAACACAATTAGACCATGAAGAATAGCACTATAAATTTTAAGCATGAGACTAGAATATATATTGTGAAGCCAAGAAGCGATGGGGTTGACTATGCATAAAGTTGAAATTGGAGGTTAATCATGAGGTGTAAAAATGCCTTCCTAGATAGTGTGAATGATCAGTGATGGAGTTATGCAAAAGTGTTTGTAATTCCTTTTCCTAGATAGCATGAATGATTCATGTTAGAATTTTGACAAAATGATGTCCATATTTGGTCATAAATATTTGAATTTAGTTTTAAGAGCCTTTTAAAGTATGTTGTATCTTTTGAATTTATGAAAATATTGAATGGAACTTGCAGCATCAACTTTTGGGAAAACCTTTGTAACACCATTTTCCCTTTTCATTGTAACTCATCTTCGATCTAAAATTGGAAGGAGATTTCTTGTGATATGGACTTGTCTTAGGTAGAATATTGAAGTCAGTATAGAGTCAAAATATGTGTCTACGTTCTCCTATATAAGAAGAATAAAGTTGAGATATGTATCCATATCTACTAGATAGGCATGTTTATACTATGGACAAAATATTTGGAAACTTGCAAGTTTTTATCGCTGGAAAAGGAAATTTTATCTATATAAAGGATGAATTTGGAACCATTATTGTCCCATACTTAAGTAGTGGGCACATAGTCCAAAATTCCTAGATTATATTGTATTTATTTCCCATGTTACATGGGTATGCATGCTTGAGGGTAGGCTCCAAGGGGGATGTTCCCTCATGTTCTTGGGGTGATGCAATGGGATGCAAAAGGGAATGTTCCCCTAAAAAAATGAAACATTTCCCTAAAAAATGAAATGTTCCCTTCGACCTAGGACACTCCTTTTTTACTAGGTCATCTATTTTGAGGAAAAAATGAGACAAAACACATTAAAAAACTATACACCTTACTCTCCAAAACCCTAAAGTTGTGATCTCATTGCATTTTTATTTCACTTTCTCTCCATGAAAAGAGACAATATGTATATGATAGATTGCATGAGTCCACAACATTGTTGAGATAATATCGTGAGCACAATTTTAATACGATTGGTTGTGATTCATGAGGGTGGGCACAACCATTTCGACATTATTTTTTTTTAATTTCATGGAAACATTGTCCGGTTTTCATATGAAGGTTATGCATTTTATTCGTAAGGAAAAACAAAATTTTCATTGGACTTCCAACGATAGATAAAGTAAAATCATCGGTAACCTATTGATACATTCAAGGGACCTTCAAAATATGTCCTTCGAAAGTTTCAAAAGACCTATGACGGTCGACCGATAGACTTATGGTGACCAATAAAGAAATTTTTCATTGCAAATAAATTAAAATCATTGGTAACTTATTGATCGATTCGACGGGCGTTCGTCGAAAGTTTTGACATACCTACGACAAATTGTCGATGGAATTCCTTCAAAGACGTTTGTTTTATGTCCAACAGACTTCCAACAGATATTGGATGGACCTCTGTTAGAGAATTTCATTGGCCTTTGAATTTTATAATTGTTGAACTTACACTACTTCTTGTGCACTGAAATCCAATGGCGGTACGTCGGTTGGTCGATGCAATTCCATCGGCACTCCTACGAGACTTGGTTATTAGTTTCATTGGTGTATTCAGGTCAGATATCCAATGAATATGTTGATTTTGGATATCTGACACATTGTCGTTGGTTATACCGATGACCCTAAGGACCAAAACCTTGTCAAAATCATCCTTTATTTCCATCAAATACTCATCGAAAGTTCAATGTAACTACACGTTAAATATTCTACGTCCATACAGTAGATCTAACGGAGATGCCATACCTTCCACAGATATTATTTCCAAACCTATCGTTGGATATTTGATGCCCACATTCATTGAATATTCAACGTCCATATAGTAAATCCGATGGAGGTGCAATACCTCCAACGGATATTATTGTAGGACATTTCATCTGATATCCAATGCCCACGTTTGTCGAATATCCGAAAAGCTAACAATATCTCTGATGGAGGTGACATACCTCCAACAGATATTCCTATTGGACCTTTCAACAAATATCCTATGAAACTCTGTATATTAAAAAAATAATAATAAGATTTCATTACATGAGATCATGAGAATGTTTTAATTTCCTCCAACCTACCATCTCATGACTTGGATTACATTTCCCCCATTTTGTGGAAAATAATCTAGTGTTTATCCTTATTAGCCCAACTATGTGTCTTTTAATGTTGTTCATATTAGGAATAATTACGATGTCTCATTTCTTTGGTCCATGTATTTGGGTATTCAAGTTATACTGTCACTACTAGAAATTGGTGGGAGACGCATTCTACTACTTGTGCATAATTTGTAATGCTTTAATGTTGTCTTGTGGGAATTTACTTATATGTGTGTTAAGTATTAGTTCCCAACCCATCAAGTTGGTTGGTCCCTACTATAATAATACAATGGTGGTCTACTTACTTTCCTTTACAAGAAAATTTAAGAATGGGAGAGAGATTGATACATTCACTTGTAGAAATCTCCCAAAGGTATTATCTTCAATGACTTACATTGGAGTAGTATCTGTTGAGAGCATCAACCATTCGAGAATGACCTGAAAAGAATCCAAAAAACAAGAAGACCTTGTCCTTGGGATGGAAAAGAAAATTATCTCTCTAACCTGTGTAATGAAATAGCTTGAAACCCTAGCTTGCATTGCATGTAAAAATCCCTAAATCTAGCAAAATATCATTGTTACTATGAAAATTAAATTCTAAAATCACCAATAGCATAAAGAAAACATAGACCACATGGGGAAGATTAAATATTTTTTTGATGAAGAAAAAGAGGTACAAATTAAATTATACCTATGGAGAGATGGCTCTCTAAATTCTTCTTCTTCTAGGGGTGGTCTTCTCTTGGGATTCTCCAAGTCATTGTCCTTCAATCAACAAGACTCCCTCCTTTAGAAATGAGAAATAAATGGAAAAATCACTTAGATTCTCTCAAAATTTTCACAACATGATATTTCACTCAAATATCTTTGTTGCAACCGAGCAAAATAGCACCACTCTCTCCAAACATGTATAATTTATACCCCAATAATCGCTTTTATAGAGATTGTAGTTCTAAAAATATGTAAATTTGTTTCACCTATTAGGTGAATAATCCTATAAACCAAACTCATAAGAATGGATTAGTGTCCACTAGAGAT
>CBVK0100184972.1:115-17864 GCA_900067695.1 Picea abies
GGCTTCTAGATGACATATGAGGGTCCTCCAACTTCGTAAGGCCATAACTCTCAAACCATGAGGAGTTATTTGACGTTATACATACCACCATAAATGGCATGACATGTACTATCCATATAAAATAGTATTATCTGAAAATATATCATAACTCATACCGTTACCCATCAAACAAACTTGGGTCCATTACCCAAACTTTGGGTCTCCAACTTCTCATGGCCATAACTCTCTAACCGTGAGGAATTATGTGGAGTTCCACATACCACTAGAAATGACATGATAAGTACTATCCATATAGCATATTTTCCCTGACAAATTCACTTTTCTTCATCTCATTATTCCAAAATTAAGCATGGGTTCTCTTACTCCACAAAGCATCTTCCCGTGAGGGATTTCACCATAAGGGGACCACTTTGGAGTTCATACATATTTACTTCTTATCAACCATGAAAAAACAATAATGAGTCATATTTACATCAAAAAATATTGGGTCCATTACCCAAACCTTTGTGCTACAGGGATTTCTTCAAGGGTTGACATCAATGACAACCAACCTTAATCAACATTTCCTTCGCCTCTTACGTCATGATATCCCATTCCAATGGGACGAACATGCCCAAAACACTTTTGATGATTTCAAAATGGCCCTCTCCAATTCCCCATTAATTATTCCACCCGACTATAACAACAACTACATCCTCTATATCTCGGCCTCAGTTGTATCAAGAGCAGGAGTTCTCATCCAACTAGGGAACGATGATCGTGAGCATGTAATTTACTAGATTAGTAAAAATCTTTCAAGGACACCCTTGAAATACAAACATGAAGAGAAATTGGCCCCTGCAGCCATCCTTGCATTCTAGAAATTGTGCCATTACATCTTGCTTCGAACTAACAAAGTTGTAGCAGATTCAAATCCCATGCAATACTTGCTCAGTCGCCAAAAAATTAGTGGTAAATTTTCCCGATGGATCATCATCCTTCAAGAGTACGACCTCAAATTTTCAACACCCAAGAGAACGAAAGCCCTCGCCTTCATCGAATTCATCATGGCATTTCCCTCTGATACCACCCATACCCCCTGTTGAAACATATATTTAACTTTTTTATCTTCAAGACTAAAACCTTCCTTTTTCAGGTTTCGACTTTTCATAAAGAATAACCCTCAATATCATTTCCAAAAGGCTAGTACTGAAATCCCGACAAGCTTTATTCTTTAAATAATTAAAGGAAAAAAACCAAAAATGTTATAAAGACCCGACATGCTTTCTGTAAAGTTATTTTTTAAATCACAAAAAACTTAAAACCTCTAGGAGTTAAAACTAAACTTTAATATTTTTTCAGGATTCGGGGTTTACTGTGAACATATTTTTTAATACATATCCAATCATAGAATCCCGATCCCCGATTTCTCGAAATATGGAAGTTACTAATTATTAAATATTACATTAATTGTATCGCAATTTCGAGAATCGGGGTTTAACGATAATGTACCTCTTGTCAATGTGATCCCTGAAAACCCAAAACGTAAACTCCCAACTCATAGTCTGTGTTTAAACTAAATTAACCCTGTTTTGGAAGTTAGTCTAAAACCCTGATTAATTAATTCACTAATGCGGAAATTTAAGGCTTAATTTAATCTCATCATGATTTCGCAATTTTGGGAATCGGGGTCTATTGATAACATACCTCATGTATCCACGATCCCTAAAACCCTGAAACACGAAGTATCGAACCATAATAAGATTTTAAACTAGACTAACTCTGTTTTAAAACACGATGAACGGTAATTAAGCTTCTTAGATATTTTCTTATTTTTGGTATCGTTGAATGAAATCTTTTGAATTTTGAATATGGGATTGCTGAAATATTTAACTAATAAATGTTGTGTGTATCTTAGAAATTTGTTTTGCATTAAATGTAATTGATTATAGGTCAGTTGCGTTAGTATTGTTTTCATAAAATGAGTTTAAGGCGAATTCAAAATCTGTGTTCTAAAACCTATGCTTGCTCTATCCTTCAAAGGTAATTTACATTCGTCCAAGCTCATACGCTTCTTTTCTATGAAAGGTTTTCCTTCTAACATAAAGCTATGGTGCCAAAGAAAGCACCGAAGAAGAGTGAAGGTACAGAGGAGATGCGTAACCCAGAAGGAGATATCATATCCGACACTACACCACATGCCATTGACTCAATTAAATTCTAGACACAAATCTCTGAATTCCTGGATTACGAAGTCAAAAATTCTCCTGCTGATTCAGAGAATCACTTTCGGGATATAGTAGAATCAAAGCTTCATAAGATCGCAGCATTCCCTCGACTCATGGCATATAACGACATGATCAATTGGGCCTTGGAGAAGGTCGATATCCTGATAAGAAGCATTTTAAATGATCAGGTGGTCATTTTCAGTTCATTCAGACAAAAGCATATACAAGTAATGTATAAACTCTCACCAAATCCTAAGCTTATTTATAATGCCGAGCTTTTAGCTGAATTTCAAAGGAAGGAGTGTATTGAGTCAGACCTAACTTATCCCAATTTAATCATAGAATGGTGGAGATGTCCATCGAAATTTAGGGCTGACACTCATGGGGTTTATGCCACAACATCTTTGAACGAATACATGGTATATGTATCCATTATGCTATGTAGACTTTTCGGGAAAAAGAATCGCTGCCTTTTTCCTACAGAATGGGTGCCCTTTTTAGAAGAAGCTTCAAAAAGATACACTTTTAACTGGAGAAAGATTTTGTCTGATAACCTAGCTCAAGAAGTTTCAAATTATAGAGTTGCAAGATCTAAAGGTCAGTCAGTGGCCTTTTACATGTCAACTTACATTATCGACGCAATCTGCTTTGTGACTCCTTTTCCCCAGATGAATTGGAGCTGGAACATAACCTGCCTTGAACCCATTCACAAGTATCACTCTGTGCTATGGGAATAAAATGTTAAGAATGTGTTTTACGAAATTTGTCATTTCATAGTAATTCCAATGAATAAAATGTTTTATGGCTGTGAAACCCCTCGCATTTCTAAGCCAGTCTAAAAAAACCTCAAAGTAATAGCCAACTGGTTTGTTGATGAAAACTTCTCTTACATTAGGTTTTATGGGTGCTCAATTCCCCCTCACGCACTCCTAAAATTCCTCCCAGACAAATTGGTATTGAGGGAAGTAGCACACCAAATAATGAAAGGTGGTATTGGAATAGGGCTAAAGGCATCTCAAAAGAAGTTTTGGCCAATCTTCCCTGTACATGTCAGAAAAATTTCATTGCTAAAACTAGGCCATTCTAAAGTGGAAGCCGAAGCACTAGAAGAATTTAAACTGGTAGATATCGAACACAGAAAGCATGACCCTTATCAATTAGTAAATAGACATTTGATGCACTGCAATATGAAAGCTTATAAACATGAAAAGTTTGTTTATGATGATATTTTCAAAGAAGTTAAAACTTATGAGGAGGTATTGAACAGGGTATAGGCCTTATCACCTGACTTACAGACTGGTTTCATGTCCTTCCAAAGTCACAGGTGTTATTGGATAAATCTGTAAGTGCAGACACAAACCAATCTCCCTAGATCCACCTGGATCTAGAACAAAGCAAGACAAAATAATACTCTTTCCCTAGATTTTGACTATTGAATTAACTAAGAGGTAGGAACAAGTAACATACCTTATAATCTCTTCCTGTGGTCTTTGTTTCTCCTACTTCGCTCCAGTGCTCTTGTGCAGTTAATACCAAGACAACACAAACCAACCAAAGTGAAGAAAGAATAATCTATTCAATAGTCAATCTATGTATATGATCAAGGAATTATACAATAAAGTGGAAATAGCTTTATGGGAAAGGGACATATTACTATATCATATTAATGGAAAGTAAAGATTACAACCTGAGCCTTGATGTCACAACCTTCCTTTCGATGGCCCTTGTCTCTGACACACACACTTGTTCACTTGCATAAAGAAGATCAACTCCTTTGTATTAACTTGCTAGAGTCTCCAAGCTATTGTAGCATCAGTCCTTCACACAATTCCTTCACTAATTATCCAATGAATATCTTTCTTGTTTGCTTCTTTGCTTAACCTTTTCCATGAGAATTCCCTCAATATATAGGAGAGAATGAATTAGTTACTTGGATAAGAATGATCCCAAAATATCAGAGAATCCAGTACTAGGATAACCATTCGAATGCCATCTCATCCTTCTAGAAGCATCAAGAATTCATCTTTTTCCTTACTTTAGAAAGAGTTCTCACCCTAGTAGTTCAACACAATGTGAACTTCTCGCACCCTGGCTTAAGGTAGCCTGCAAGAATCATGCATTCTCGCAGGCAAATATACTAGCAGCCTGCAAACCTCCCTCAAAAATGATATTTCTAGAAAGAGAAGATAGTAACGTTTCTCAGGAGAAAGTTCTTATGAAGAGCCTGAGTACACCATCATCAATACGTCATCATGATGACCAAAATCATGGGTAACAATAGGCAAAGTTGTTTGCCAAAAATTCTGCAGGGTGAATCCACGACCC
Source organism: Picea abies (assembly GCA_900067695.1). Lineage (NCBI taxonomy): Eukaryota > Viridiplantae > Streptophyta > Pinopsida > Pinales > Pinaceae > Picea > Picea abies. The sequence continues at coordinate 4,648 of CBVK0100184972.1, forward strand.
CTCCTCCAGAGCAGGAAGGGCTTCCCCTAGGCTTTGAAACAGATGTACAGGATAATGCAAATACAAAGGGAAAAATGAAGGAGATTGAAATGCCTTCACAAGAAACAGAAGTTCCTCAGACAGAAAAATCAGAGGTAGGGAAAGGAAAGGAGTTGGAAACACCATCAGAAATCCCTGAGAATTTTCCCAAAAAAGTAGGAGGAACAACATCGACATAACTTGGAAGTCTCGTTACTTCTTTGACTCCATCGCAATCTACTTATGTAAATCCCCAAGAGGGAGCTCTATATGTTAGTGATCTTGAGCCTATTTCTAGGGATGAGATTCCTTCCTATGATTACTTTTTCAGTAAAAAGAGGAAGGCTATCCTGAAACAGGAAATGCATCGAAGAGGAAACATGATGGTAAAAAAGCACAACATCATTGTAGATGGACAAAAACTTGAGAGGGAGAATTCTCCACAAAAATAGCAGGTACAATGGGATCCTTAGCATCGGCAAATTTATACTCTATGGGTAATTTGAGAACTATGTTGCAACAAAAAGATCAGATGATAGCTCAGCTACAGGGTCAATTAAACGAGACCTAAAGAAATATCAGTTGGGAGATAAAAAAGGGTCTAGAATGAGCTAGATTCAATGACATTCAAGAGATTCAAAAACTGAAAGCAAGCTTAGATGAAGAAAACCTGAAGATACTGGTCACTCAAGCACAGGTCCTTCAGCAAGAGGAAATGAATAAAAAATTACAATATAAGATTAATTCCATTCAAAATCAAGTGGTAGAGCTTGAAATCTTCCAAGCCCAGGCGTTGGAAATACATACAAATATAGAAAAAGAGCAGCAGGGAGTGTTCTTTAATATAAAATTTATTCAGAATTATTTTTAGGAAACAAGTAGATCCATGGAGAATATTCTTCTGAAAGAAAGAGTAGTGAAAGTAGCTAGAACAAATTTTCAGAAAGCAGTGGCTCTTTCAACAAAAGAGGAGGCCAGAGAGACTCAGAAACTATTTGTTTCAGATAATATTAAAGGTGATATAATAATCAAGGTATGGGAGGAAAATCTCACAGAAAACAAGAGAATAACCAGAGAAGTTAATGATGACTGTCAAGGAATTTTCAACCTTTTAGAGAAAGCTTCATTGAACATTGGAAGAAACAATTGTCCAAGGTTGTTTGGAGAAATTAACATTGTTAAGCATCAATTAACATTTAAGGAGGGTCTGGAAGAAATCCAGGGAGAAATCTCACAAATAAAGGTAATCAATGTCACTCAAATTGACAAATGGATAGTGATGTCGAACTTAAAGTTGCAAAATATTAAGTTCACAAGAAATATAATCGAAGACCGTCTGCCTGAACTACAGAGAATGTTCTTTTTATTTGAGGCGAAATATATTCCAGAAGCTCCTATATTTTTGGTGCAATTTCTGGGAAAATGTATTCGTTGTCTTAAAATAGAAGAAGGAAGTTCATCAACGCAAACATGAAATATTGTTTTAGATATTTTCATCATTGAAATAATAAAGAAATTAAAATAGAAATGTAAACGGTTCAACATTGCTCATTCATGTAACCGTTAGTCATTAGAAATTAGTTAATCACCAATGGGAAAAAGTTTTGATGATCATGCATAAATATAATTTCACAAGACTGAGAAAATGATTTTTTTTGGGGGGAGCCGATTGTATTAGAATGATTCTGATTTACAATGATATAAATAATGCAAAAGAGATTATGAATTTTGTCACCTTGAATCTATGTGTTCCTTCACTCTATTTTCAATATCTTTCAATATCTTTCATTCCATGTCTTTCTAATGAATGATCAGCTATAAATTAATTCAAAATTCTACTATAGTTTGGATTTATTTGATTATCTAATCATTTACAGTTTTTCCTCTATGATTGCTATCAGCAGTTTCAAGACCTGTAGGTCTTTTGGATGGTTATATCTTATACTCCATTAGAAATTTGGTTTTTCTCCCCTTCTTCTGTTATGATATGAGATTCTTTCACGATTAAAGCCTCATATTCTCCAACAGTGTTACTTTGTTTTTATTTTAATATTCTCAAATTACTTCAAGTACAGAAAATGGCCTTAACTATTATTATGTTATTATTTTGCATTCCAAAATTCCTTTTCTATTTCATCCAACAAAATTGAAGCAACAAATTTTAAAACTTTTTATAATTTAATAAAATTTTAATCCTCATGACTGTCCCAAGTAATAGACAACCTAACATAGAACCTGGCCTACAAGATCAAACTAGTATTGCTTTGAATTTATTTAATACTATCCTGCAAACAACAACTACCCGAGTCAAATTAGAACGTTCATGGGTAGTTATTGAGAGAGAAATCAACGTCCAAGAATAATAGGAAGCTAGACAAAGATAGTTGAGAAAAAACTCTGATTTACCCTTTGTAATTGATTCTTACTCCTTAATTCTCTTTATTTTTCAGATGCCTCGACGGTATACTTTATATCCTTAAAGTATAAACTCAAGAAAAACATATTTCTGGCATCATTGCTGGGGAACGAAGAAACAAAACTTTTCCCTAGGAAGAACGACATTGACATTTTCTTTCTTTGATAGTGAATAAAGATAGAAAACCTTCTAAGGCTACCTTTATTTTTCACTTGGCGACTCCACGATAAGTAAAATGGCTATTAGCTGAAATAACACTAGAAACAACCCGGATGACAAGAAAACCTCGTCAGTCTCTGATCCGGAAAAGATTTTAAAATCACAAAAATCCCTTAGACAAATCATTTCACCCTTACATACTATTTTTTAGCCTGATTTTACGCAGTTGAATGTTATGGAAACACTTGAGATATCTGTCTCGCTTCCCCTCTCATACAATACATTCTCTTTTTCTGAGGTATTTTCCCCAAATTTCTGTGAGCCTTCTCCTCACACATTCTGAGCTTCAGCCTCAAATCTATCAATGGTCACACACGGAGGTGCAGGAGATGAGGGTGGTGCTCCAGTAGGACCAGCAAGTGGCCAAGCATTGCTTCCTGGAATATTTACTAAAGTAGCTACTAGATATGCCCCCCTTGTCCTCCCAGTTCCCCTACATGACCTTCCCAAAAATTATATGAAAAGACTTCCCAAATTTACAGGGGAAGGAGATTTAACCACTCTATATAACATAAAATTCTTTGACCAATTTGCCGAGATCCTCATAATCGAACATGAAGATATCTATTCTAGACTCCTCGTTCAGACTTTCAAAGGATAGGTGAGGACCTGGTTCTGAGCCTTAGCATCCATATCTCTAAGATCTTACAAAGATCTTGAAAACGTGTTTATCATACAATGGGGGAAGAGGAGGGACCACCTCTATTACCTAACTGAATTTGGAGCCCTTAGAAAGAAAAAATCTGAATCAGTTCTCGAGTTCATGCAAATATTTAACAAGTTGTATAATAAAATCCCAATCGAGGTCAAACCTTCTCAACCAACAACAAATGTGACTTTCGTTGGAGCCTTTGATCCCAATTTCACCCTATTATTGAGAGAAAGGAGATCAATAGATCTCACGAAAATTCAATATGATGCTCTAGAAATCGAATTGAACATGATGGCATCAGAGAAATTAAAAGAAAAAATAGAAACCGGGAACAAAGAAAATAGGAAATTCAAAGAACAAGGTGGATCCTCAGGATCGGGGAAAACGTTGGGAGATAAAATGGACAAGATGGCTATGGTAATTAGAGAACTTTCAAATAAGATCTCAAAAATGGAACTAGATAAATAAAACGGGGATAATTTTCCTAGAAAGGATTTTAGAAGGAATCCTTATCCTCAGGCCCCACAGAAAATAATTAAGAATGAGGATAAAAAAAACCCAACCCCCTTCAAAAGTGAAAACTTCATTGGAGAGGAAGACCTAGAATATTTTGAAGTGTTTGATGAGGATATAAATAATCTTGGCGATGATAATAAATCACCCTATTTGTGAAGACAAGATTACAAAAAATCCTTAAATAAGGAAATTAGATCAGAAGACAATGTTAGCAATGATACTTCTAAAGATTTGGCCTATCAAGGTATCGTAGATGATATTATAGCCGAACTACATGAGGAATATAATTTAATACCTAGGAACGAGAATCTTCCAACCATCCCAACAAAAAATATCTTGCCTAGGGGTGAAACTGATGAAGCGAATCCAAAGGTTGCAGAAAAACACACTACAAAAACCCACACCGCTGACATGCAACCTGTCAAGCCAAAGTCAGTAGGAACACCCACCGTGAAAACACAAGTCCCTGTGAGGGAAATCAAATCTGTACCACAAAGAAAATCTGAAAAGAAAGGAATGGAGGCCCTAAACATAGAGAGCGACAAGGCTCTGGAAAATTTTGGTCTAGAAAATGAAATAAACAAAATCAAAATCCCTATCCCACTTGTTGAACTGGCTAAAAATCCCATATACAAAAAAAAATTGCCAAAATGATTAGCTTTTCAGAAGACAAAAGTTAAGTCGATGTCATCAACTTAGAAGATGACAAGTCGAACATAGTTTTTGGTTTGTATTTCGAAGGTGCGAGAGACATTGTTGCCCCCTTCTATATCACGTTAACCTTGTTCGACCACCTACTTCATAACTGCATGCTAGATTTTGGAGCATCCCACAATGTGATGCTAAAATCCATTATGGAGAAACTAGGTCTCGAAATCACCAGGCCATATGGAGACTCATATTCATTTGATTCAAGAAAGGTAAAATGCATAGTTATGATTAAAGACCTGGTGATCAATATGGCACAAATACCCGCAAAAAGCATTCTTATGGACATAGTGGTCGCTGACATCCCTCTGAAATATGGTATGTTGTTATCTAGGTCATGGGGTGCCAAGCTTGGAGGATCTCTCTAGCTTGACATGACATACGCTACAATTCCAGTTTTTGGAGGACAATACACACGTCTTTACAGAGAAACTAGGTTGTCATTCATGGTAGGTGATTCACATAACACAAATAAACACCCTGTATATATTGCTGATCAAGATTTAGGAAATTGTATCTTATCTATTAATGATGATTTTGAGGTAGGTATAGACAGAAGTTGTACAGAAGAAAAAATAGAAAAAAAAAATTAAAAAAAATGTATATAGCACTAGTGTATGGAAGATATTTTTTGACGGTGCTTCATATTTCTTCGAAGTTGGAGCTGGGGCACTCCTTATGGATCCTGATAATCAATTTGTAATCCCCTTTTCATATAGGCTATAGTGGAATGTGGACTACACAAATAATGTATGCGAGTATGAAGCCTTAGTGCTAGGGTTAGAAGCCGCTAGGAGAATGAAAACAAAAAACCTCGAAGTCTTTGGTGATGCTGAGCTAATCATAAAATAGGTAAAATGACAATACCAGGCCAAACATCCTAGGTTGAGGTCCTACAGGAATTGTGTCTGGGATCTGATCGACAATTTCTTCTCCTCTGTCAAGGTTCATTTCACTCCAAGAACTGAAAACCAATAGGCTGATGCGTTAGCCAAAGAAGCCTCAATGTTCACACCTCCCACTGTGTTTAAACTAAAGTATCACATACAAATGAGGCACCAGCCTTCTATACCGAATAACATACAACACTGGAAAGTCTTTGAGGACGATGAACAACTTCGCAAATTTTTGGAATCAATAGACGAGTTTGTCGAAATGCATGCTCACCAAAAAAACCAAAATGATCCCATTTGGATCATGCAGGAAGGTGAGGATCCTCAAGAGTTCCACGATAAAATTGTGAATCATCGAATTCTTGTTCTTAAAAATAACCAGATACCCAAGGGCCTGATTCCCTTGAAAAGATTATTCAATCAAGATGATATCCCTTCAAAATCCACCCTATAGCCTCAACCTGAGGAGGTTGAAGACTGTGACATAGGTACTACATAAAACCCTCATTGGGTGAAGCTATCCAAATATCTATCCCCATAAACCAAAAGTAAATACGCGAAGTTGCTTGTAAAGTACAAAGACGTTTTCACTTGTTCATATGAAGAAATGAGAACCTATGACACCTCTGTGATCGAACATAAGATACCCCTGAAGCTCAGTGTCAAACCCTTTAGACAAAAAATCAGACAAATCAATCCCATTTAATTGCCCATGATTGAAAAGGAAATCAAAAATCTCCTCGATGCAAAAATAATCATACCACTGAGATACTCTGATTGGGTAGCAAACCTAGTCCCGGTTAGAAAGAAAAATGGTGAAATTTGATTGTGTGTGGATTTTAGAAATATAAATAAATCCTCCCTCAAAGACAATTACCCCCTACCCAAAATGGATCACGTTCTAGAAAAAGTAGTAGGGGAAAATAGGATGTCGATGATCAACGATTTTTTCGGGTACAATCAAATCGTCGTCTGTGAACACGATAAAGAAAAGACAACCTTTACCACCCCTTGGGGTACATTTATGTATGACAAAATGCCTTTTCGTTTAATGAATGCAAGAGTGACTTTCCAATGTGCTATGGATATTTCTTTCATTGGCGAAAGATACAAATTTGTGGTTATCTATCTTGATGATCTAACCATTTTTTCTAAATCTGATGAAGATCATCTGATACATCTTAAGCAAACGTTTGAGAAATGTTGCAAGTTTGGCTTGTCTTTAAATCCCAAAAAGTCTCACTTTTCTATGCAAGAAGGTAAACTCTTGGGCCATATTGTGTCTCGAGATGGAATTACAATTGACCCTAAAAGAGTTGAAGCTATAGACACAATAAATATTCCTAGGAATGTAAAAGAGATTCAGTCATTCTTAGGAAAAATAATTTTTTTGAGGAGATTTATTCCAAACTTTGCTGAAATCATGAGATTGATCAGAGATATGCTAAAGAAAAACAATGAAGTGAAATGGAAAACAAAATCTAAAGCATCATTTGCACACATCAAAAAGGTTATAAGCGAGTCACTCATACTATTAAGTCCTGATTATCTAAAGGACTTTCTTATTTTCTCATTCGCTTCCAAACACACACTTGTCGTGGTTCTTCTCCAGAAAAATGAAGAAGGTTTTGAGCAACTGATAGCCTTTTTTAGCATAAGTCTTAGAGATGTCAAAATTAGATATAATATAATGGAAAAATAATCATATGCTATGGTGAAGGCGTTAAAAGATTTCAGAACCTATGTGTTTCATTCTAAGGTGATTTTGTTCATACCCACTAGCTCCGTAAAAGATATTTTGGTTCAGTCCGACAGTGATGGAAAAAGAGGATGGTGGCTTGCCAAAATTCAAGAATTTGACTTAGAGATAAAACCAACGAGACTAGAAAAGGGGAAAGGTTTAGCTAAACTCTTAGCTGAATCAAATTTCATAGCTCTCAGAATAAATGGCTTACAGGAATGTGAAGAGTGTGTGGACATGAACGAGCTCAATGAGAAAATAACTGAAGTCAGAATAAAAGAGAAGTTTGTTTCATCAGATTGGTACAAAGACATAGTGTCTTACCTGTTGACCTTGAATTGCCCGAGTGACTTATCCCCATCCAAAGCTAGAACACTGAAGTTGCATGTGGTCAAGTACTAGATATCCGAAATACAATTGTATTGGAAGGACCCACTTGGCTTCCTGTTGGTTTGTTTGGTTGAATCAGAAACAGAGAAGGTCATAAGCCAATTTCATGAAGGAGTGTGTGGAGGACATCATGCTTGGAGGGCAACGGCTTATAAGATCCTGAGGGTAGGGTATTATTGGCCCAAACATTTCTCAGACGTCAACGCCAAGGTTGGAGCTTGCAACCCTTGCCAATTTTTCTCAGGTAAACATAAACTCCCAGCAATACCATTGGTTCCAGTGAAAACAAAAGATCCTTTTTAGCAATAGGGATTAGATTTCATAGGTGAAATTAATCCTCATTCTAGTGCTCAACATAGATGGATCCTGACTACTATAGGTTACTTCACCAAATGGTTGGAAGCTATTCCAACTAGAAGGGCTATTGATTCGGTGGTAATAGATTTCTTAGAAGAAAACATTTTGTCTAGGTTTGGTTGCCCCCAAAAGATAGTCACAGATAATGCACAGGCTTTTAAATCTATGGCTATGGTTAGTTTTTGCCAAAAATATAATATTGTGCTTGGTCATTCTACGACATACTACCCTCAAGGAAATGGTCTGGCCGAGTCTTCAAACAAGAGCTCAATCAATATAATTCAAAAGGTGTTGAGAGAAAAAAAGAAATCTTGGCATGTGCATTTGAAATATGCTCTATGGGAAAATCAGATAGGCATGAAAAAGTCTATTGGCACTTCTCCTTTCCAAATGGTGTATGGGACCAACACAATGTTACCTATAAATCTAGAGCTTCCTGTAATGAAACTTTGGCAAGATGAGAAGGAAGAACCAAATCATGTCACAAGAAGGATAAATCGGCTGATTGAAGTCCAATGACACAGGGCCGAAGTGGACAAAAGGTTGTAGAAATACCAGGACGACATGAAAGCGCTATTCGATCGTAAGGCCAAAGACAAAGATTTTCTCCCTGGAGATTTGGTTTTAAAATGGGATGCAAGGAAGGAGGACTTGGAAAAAATGGTAAATTCGATCACATTTGGTACAGACCATTCAAGGCAATAGCTCCTAAAGGAAAAAATTCATTTCTGTTAGAGAATTTGCACGGTAAAATATTCAACGCCCCTGTCAACAGGCATTATTTAAAAAATTATATGGAATAGTTGGTTTCCAAAATTCCCACTATATATACCAGTTTGATTTTTCTTTTTATTTCATAATTTTCTTTGGTAAGTCTTCTTCCGAATTCACCTTAAAAAAATAAAAAATAAAAAAATAAAAATAAAATAGGTTAATGTTCTTCCTAGAAGTAGGAATATGAATTTTCACTACATTCAATTCTTTTAAAAAATCCCTGATACTCTTCATATTTTTCCCTTACAGGATCTCGGCTTGCATCCCAAACAGCCGAAAGGAGAAAACAAAGTTATGGCCATATATCGGAAGATAAATTCACCGAAAATAGGTGATAGAAAATATTTTTTGTTATTTTAATAGAGAACGAAAATGGTAAGGTGAAGGTATGAATTCCAGAGAAGTATATTTTTCAAACAAATATTTTTAAAGTGCAGTGACTATCTCCTAAGTGTGATATGTCACTAAAAGAATGATTTCAAAATCTAAGCCCTAAGAGTTTCACCTAGAATAAGATAAGAGGTAATTAAAATAAACAAAGAGAGAAAAGCATCTCCGAGAAAGTGTTCTAAGAGTTCGGTTTAATTCATGACCCCTATTTTTCGTTTTCCAAGTCTTTCTCCATCACCCCTTTCTACCCTCGGTTTTTCCTTCTTAAAAGACCAAACATCTTTCCGCGTTTCCAAAGAGGGAGAAGAGATTGCATCTTAGCTTTGGAAGCTGAAAAATAGTACTTAAAAGGTAAACCAGTCCTCATTACTCCTCACTCTCTGACTAAACAAAGTTACACTTAGGCCGATCCTAACTCTCCTAGGTTTCTTAACGGTTTTCTAAGGATTTAGGCTTACTCAAAGGAATACCCCTAGAATTAATATTCCCCCTTTTCCCTGCGGGCTAAGGTGCTTTGAAAGTTAATAAAAGGTTGGTCTAGGGTAATCGAAGCAAGTTGACAGACCTCCACTGCAAATTTTACACAGATACCATCCCTCGTATACTTACTACCACTGATTGCCCCCACTTTGAGTTCAAAAAGTAAAATATAAGATAGATGGTGAAAGGAAATTCATATTTGATTACCCCCATCTAGTCCAAGAAGACGATGAAAGGAAATTCATTTAAATGATTGCCCTTGTTTCAGCATTTAAATGCATAATTATGATTCAAAGTGGTGAAAGGAAATTCAGTAAAAAGGAACAGATAACTTCACCGAGGTACTAAACAGGCTCACTAGTAGTGAAGCAATATCTGAGGTATCTGTAAGGCTGTCATACGTAATTTTCACTCTACTCTAGTTACCAGCCTTTTCTAAATTGTATCTTCATCCCAAGTCCAGAAAGGGCTCCCTATTTAAAAACATGAAATTTACTTCGCTTGATGCAAGCCAAAAGCCACAAGATCTATTGGATTTCCTAGGATTGTTTTGATCATCTTAAAATAGACTTAAATTCAGTAGTGAGAAGGAGAAGATAAAAAATGGGGCTGTAGTTGAGTTTACAATGTCGAGAGTTTTGAAAATATTTTCAGAAGTAAACATGAAATCTCTTTTTCCCTCTGTATCCCCTTCCTAAGCAAGTTCTGTAGAAAGAAGCCATTGACTCCATTTACCCAATAAAAGCACTAAGTCTACCCATTCTCCTCGTCCCACAATGAGACGAGGTCCCTAATTGGAGCCTATGTTGAAACATATTTTTAACTTTTTTATCTTCAAGACTAAAACCTTCCTTTTTTGGGTTTCGTATTTTCATAAAGCATAACCCTCAATATCATTTCCAAAAGGCCAGTACCAAAATCCTGACAATATTTATTCTTTAAATAATTAAAGGAAAAAAATGAAAAATGTTACAAAGTCCCGACATGCTTTCTGTATAGTTTCTTTTTAAATCACGAAAAACTTAAAACCTCAAGGAGTTAAAACTAACCTTTAATAGTTTTTTGGGATTTCGGGTTTACTGAGAACATATGTTTTAATACATATCCAATCGCATAATCCCGATCCCCGATTTCCCGAAATATGGAAGTTACAAATTATTAAAGATTACGTTAATTGTATCGCAATTTCGGGAATTGGGGTTTAACGATAACGTACCTCTTGTCAACATGATCCCCGAAATCCCGAAACGCGAAGTCTCGACTCATAATCTATGTTTAAACTAAATTAACCCTGTTTTGGAAGTTATTCTAAAACCCTGATTAATTAATTCACTAATGCAAAAATTTAAGGCTTAATTTACTCTCATCGTGATTTCACAATTTCGAGAATCGAGGTTTATCGTTAACATACCTCATGTATCCATGATCCCCGAAACCTCGAAACCCCAAAATGCAAAGTCTCGAACCATAATCATCTTTTAAATTGGACTAACTCTGTTTTAAAACACGATTAATGGTAATTAAGCTTCTTAGGTATTTTCTTATTTTCGGTACTGTTGAATGAAATCTTTTGAATTTTGGATTTGGGATTGCCGAAATACAACCTTATTAATAAGAAAATAACTGATAAATGCTACATGTATATTAGAAATATTTTTTGCATTAAATGTAATTGATTATAGGTCAGTTGCGTCAGTATTTTTATCATAAAATGATTTTAAGGCAAATTCAAAATCTATGTTCTTAAACCTATGCTTGTTCTATCCTTCAAAGGTAATTCGCATTCGACCAAGCTCATATGCTTCTTTTCTATGAAAGGTTTTCCTTCTAACATAAAGCTATGGCACCAAACAAAGCCCCGAAGAAGAGTGAAGATACAGAGGAGATGCGTAACCCAAAAGGAGATATCATATCTGACACTACGTCGCACACCATCGACTCAATTAAATCCTGGACACAAATATCTGAATTCCTGGATTACGAAGTCAAAAATTCTCTTGTTGATTCAGAGAATCACTTTCGGGATATAGCAAAATCAGAGCTTCATAAGATCGCAGCATGCCCTTGGCTCATGGCATATAATGACATGATCAATTTGGCCTTGGAGAAGGTTGATATCCTGACAATAAGAATTTTAAATGATCAGGCGGTTGTTGTTGGTTCATTCAGGCAAAAGCATATACAAGTAATGTATAAACTCTCACCAAATCCTAAGCACATTTATAATGTCAAGCTTTTAGTTGAATTTCAAAGGAAGGAGTGTACTGAGGAAGACCAAACTTATCCCGATTTAATCAGAGAATGGTGGATATATCAATCGAAATTTAGGGCCGACACTCATGGGATTTATGCCACAACATCTTTGAATGAATACATGGTCTATGTAGTCATTATGTTGTGTAGACTTTTCAGGAAAAAGAATCTCTTCCATTTTCCTACATAATGGGTGCCCTTTTTAGAAGAAGCTTCAGAAGGATACACTTTTAACTGGAGCAAGATTTTGTCTAATAACCTAGCTCAAGAAGTTTCAAATGACAAAGTTGCAAGATCTAAAGGTCAGCCAATGGCCTTTTACATGTCAGCGTACATTATGAACACAATCTATTTTGTGACTCCTTTTCCCCTGATGAATTGGAGATGGAGCATAACCTGCCCCGAACCCATTCACGAGTATCACTCTGTGCTATCGGATGAAAATGTTAAGAATGTGTTTTACGAAATTTGTCATTTCGTAGTAATTCCAATGCATAAAATTTTTTATGGCTATGAACCCCCTCGCATTTCTAAGCCAATATCAGAAAACCTCAAAGTAATATCTGACTGATTTGTTGATGAAAACCTCTCTTACATTAGGGTTTATGGGTGCTCAATTCCCCCTCACACACTTCCAAAATACCTCCTGGACAAACTGATATTGAGGGAGGTAGCACACCAAATAGTGAAAGGTGGTATTGGAATAGAGCTAAAATCATCTCAAAAGAAGTCTTGGCCAATCTTCCCTATACATGTCGGGAAATTTTCATTGCTAAACTAGGCCATTCTAAAGTGGAAACCGAAGCACTAGAAGAAGTTAAACTGGTAGATATTGAACATCGAAAGCATGACCCTTATCAATTAGTAAACAGAAATTTGATGCACTACAATATGAAATCTTATGAACATGAAAAGTCAGTTTATGATGATATTTTCAAAGAAGTTAAAAATTATGAGGAGGTATTGAATAGGGTACGGGCCTTATCACTCGGCTTATATATTGGTTTCATGTCCTTGTAAAGTCACAGGCGAAGTTGTTTGCCAAAAATTTTGTAGGGTGAATCCATGACCCCTCCTCCAGAGTAGGAAGGACCTCCCCCAAGCTTTGAAATAGATGTACGGGATAAAGTAAATACAAAAGGAAAAATGAAGGAGATTGAAATGCCTTCACAAGAAACAGAAGTTCCTTAGATAGAAAAATTAGAGGCATGGAAAGGAAAGGAGTTGGAAACACCCTCAGAAATCCCTGAGAATTTTCCCAAAAAAGTAGGAGGAACAACATCAATGGAACTTGGAAGTCCTATTACTTATTTGACTCCATTGTAGTCTACTTATGGAAATCCCCAAGAGGGAGATATATATGTTAGTGATCTTGAGCCTATTTCTAGGGATGAGATTCCTTCCTCTGAT
>CBVK0100184973.1:0-17864 GCA_900067695.1 Picea abies
CCCTGACACTTGCGACACTTGTGAGAAAAATGCGACACTTGCGACCTTTGCAATGATGACACTTGCGACACTATCAAAGTGAGTATTTTTTATGTGTAACAATTGTGCACCTATATTCAATGCACACAATTTTTTATGTTGTGCACCACATTTAGTGTACACACCATAATTCCACTATGTGCAGCGTGAATATTCAATGCACACATACTGTGCACAAACACTATGCGTGCACCACAAAATCTGATCCGTGCAACACCAATTCTTAGTGCACCCACTCGCACACCCTTATTTCATGTGCATGACCATCTCTGCACCGCACAATGCCAAAGTTTAGTGCACACTCTTATTTTTTGTTTGTCTCCTTTACTTAATGCACGCAAAATTCTTTCTACACTTAGCTGATATTTCCATAATTCTGACTCAAAACCATTGTGGTCATTATGGAAATGCCTGACTCACCTATCTAAGACAAATTTAGTCGCTTGGAAGTTGAAATGGCACCCCCATGTCGAATTTCTATAATCTCATTATAGAAATTGGGGTTTTTTTCCCAATTTCTCCCTATTTTATTATGGGCACCATGGTCACACTATGGATTCCAATTTAGGTGACCTAAAAGCCCAAATTTTCCTCAATTAGAAGCCAAAAATGATTATTTTTAATTCCTGGGCTCCTTTTATTCAAAATTACCAATGAAATTTCTCAATTTTTTTGCAATATTTTCCTCAAACACATTGGAGACATCCATTGAAAAATTAATTTCATGTGAATTTACATTTCAACACTCTATTAAATTGGCCCATAGAGGCTCATTGTTGAAACTATATCTCAAATACCACATTGTAACGTCCCCTGTTACAAGTAGACCTAATTTTTTCTCAATAAACCACAAGGTAACACACCTAGTCCCAAGTTGGGTCACACTACACAAATTTTCTTCTTTTGATACCATATATAATAGTGGAATGAACTCATAAATACAACTTCACACTCAACCATTCTTGTGTCACGTGTGGAGTCTGTTCCATTTGCATGTGTAGATTGTTTCCATGCATGTGCAACGATTCTAGCCTCGCCTCATAATCCCCAACTCACTACTAGGAAATGCCACACCAAATTTAAAACTCTGATACCATTAAATTATTAAAATTCATCTACATATGAATAAAATTATGCAAAATAATAGTAAATACCCAGATGCAACATCATACAGGAAAACCCATATTAGAAAATAGATAATTAAGTACACAATAATTAAAACAGGCACATAAAAGACACTTATCTTTTATAAAAAGTCACCAATTGCATGCAGACCTCAATCTTTCCTCCCAACCATAGATTCTTTTGTTCATTAACTCTTAGCAGCAAGTCACCCCCAAGTTGGGGCTTAAATTCTACCAAGGAAAAGGATTCCTAAGCCAGGCTAAAGTCTATCAACAGTCAAAATACTCAGGCAAATGTGCCAACACTAGCAGACATCCTACATTCCCTCATTCCCCACATTCATGTCCCACCCTAGGAAGTGTGCCCCTTCTCTGCTCAACAATCCTTCACCTACCTCACTTCCCTTCTGGGGATTCAACAACAAGCTGAACAGGAAGTCTCAGAACCGTGTAGATGCAACTTGACACCTTTGGAAAAAAGTCCCCTACAAATACCTCACTTGCAGAGAATTATCACGGGAATAACAACCTGCTTCTTCAATTCCCACAAGCCTAACAACCTGCCTCTTCAATACCCATGGGCTTGAAAACCCACCTCTTCAATGCAATTCCTCTAGTCACTGATTGGATATCGTTTCCAATATTTTCTACGTATATGTAAGGTCATGGAAGCCGAAGAGTACGAATGGATGGAGAAGAAATATGGTAGGAACGATGAATGAATCATGGAAATGAACTAAATTTCCCCAAATAGATGTGCATGTTCCCAACTTGACACTTGTCATGTTGGGAACTACATCGGCCCACTTTCCCTCCCACTTGGGTGATGCATTTCCCCTGATTAAGGACTTAGGATATAGTTATATCCTTCACTTTATACTTTATACTTTAGGAATATTAATAAATTATTACTTTGGACTTAAGCCCCCTTATCTTAAACCCATTTCCTAGACTCTTGTCCCCCCCCTTTTCTTTTCTAGTTGATTTTATCCCCCCATACTCTTTATTTTTGGTTGGTCTGCAGTAGTGGTGTGTTTTTTATTAATATCTGACTGTGATTACATTTTACAAAGATAGGCCCACTGTACTTTTAGCTTATATCTTTCCAACCTAATAACCACATAGGCAATCTGACCTCAAAGTAATATATACAAAGGCACTATGGTCCCAAAATATCCTTGCTCACCATCCCATGTGTTCATTTACATTTATATTTACAATTTGAGTTTGGCCTAGGGGTATTACATCAAAGGTTTATGAAGTGGAGAAGTCAATGGTCTGTATTCATTTTCAGTCGTTGGGAGGATGGAACAAAATAGACGTTCAAGATATTTGGCTTAAAGATAGACAACTTAGATTCGTTGGGGATTTTGGTCAAAAAATTCTAAGTGTGGAAATTCTCTAAGAGAAATCATCGATGGTCGATAGTCAGGTCATCTGAAATGGTGAATATTTTGGTTCGGACAAAAGACATCTCTGACCACCAATGGTTGATGGTCAGGGATCGGTCGATTCAGCTAGATGTTTTAAATCTCCAACGTAAATCATTGATGTTTGATGGGTCGATGATCAGGCATTGGTCAAATTTGGAAAATTTCTTTCGAATCTACAAGATAAATCATCGATGGTTGATGTGTTGATGTTCAAGGGTCAATCGAATTCAATGAAGTGTTTGAGTCATCCAAGAGAATCGATCGATAGATTATGGGAAAAAAAGGAGGGTGATAACCTGTCATGCCATGTAAGCATCCATGTGTCATTCCATGTCATCCAATTTAACACCTTAAGATGATATTTCATGCCACGTTAGCATCCACATGTCATGCCACATCAAGAGTTCCCATGTCATCCCTGAAGTGGTTGACAACTAATGGTCAGGTCGGATAAATTGGGGAAGTATTTTCAACAGTCATCAAGGATCGTCGATCGTCGATGGGTCGATGGTCGGGCATCGACCAAATCATTAAGGAGCTCCATTCGTTGATAAACATCATCGATGTTCGATGATTGGGTCGGTGGTCTTAGAGTTGTGTGTAAATCAGTCGCTGAGGAGTTGGGTTGATGTTTGATGATCTGGATGAAAGTTTGGGGAAAGTTTTTTGCGCACCAAGGGAGAAAGATGGTCATTGATGGCCAATGGAGAGTATATCAATAACTCATATTTCACCCTATTTGAGATCAATGACTAAGATTTAAAGGGTTTCTTCAGTAGTAAAATAGTTAATTTTGTATAAAAATTTCTGATTTTTTCATATTTTTGAAGGTCATTAACTTGCGGGGCATTTTTGAGGGCCTAAACAATGTTTTTGGCCAATCAAAACCAACATGAGCAAATCATACTAGGATACTTTATATCTGTAGATTAAATAAAATAAATCAGTGATATTTTTCCAATGATTTAAATTGTTCGCAAAATAGATCTTGTATGAGAAATTTACAACCAAAATAGTAAGGGTAATATTTTGGGACAAATTTAGTTCCAGAGGGAATAACTCCATGCTCAAAAGTCAGTTTGGGGCACAGGAGAAATCAATGGAAATATTATGATCCATAGAATAAATCCATGGAGTCATATTTGGGTTATGGGCACTTGAAAATGTGTAGGAAGAGAAATAAGGCACCTGTAGCATATAGGGATAAATTGGGTAAAATAACCTAAACTTCTCCAAACCATAAATTTCAGCTCAGAGCTCTGATTTGAGCAAGTGAATAGTCATTGGAAATGTATTAAGGAGTAGAAGATGTTTGTCAACTCATAATTTTTATTTGATCACTAAAATGTTTTCAGAAATTAATAAATATATTTATGTAGCAGTAAATGAGTGGAGAAATACAACATGTGGATGTTGTATCTTTTCACTCAAAACTTGGATTGAGTAATGAGTACAGTCATCAGAGAGATGTTTCATAGAGGAATACATCTAAGGAATCATATTTTTTATTTGGTGCATTGTTTCCTTTATAAATTGAGATAAAATATTACCTCTAACATTAATTGACAAAATTTCTATACTATGCATAATCTAACAAAAATGGTTGCTTGCACATGGTGCAAAATTAGAGGTATAATAAGATAAATTCAAGCCTAGGATTGAATATAAGAGTAATGGAAACATGGAAGAGATTGTATAAGCTGGTTGATTCAGTGAAGAGCTACAGGACAAGTAACAAAAAGTGGAATTCGATTCCAAGAACCATGTAATTATTCAATGTGAAGATTTTTCCAAATAGTGTCAAAGTTTGGAGCAACCTTCTCCAATGATAGAGGTGAGTGAAAAAGGTGATTTTTGTTTAAGGAAGAGTGTAGATGCTCAAAATAGTTCCCATGCATGATCCTATATCCACACTTGAAGTGCAATATTTTGACAAATAAAGAGAGGCTGAGCTTACTAACAGGGCATTGTTATTAATCAGAAGACAACTCTGCAGAGTGTGTTGTGTGAAAGGGATTTCTAGAAAGAGGATAAGATTACACAATTGAGAATTGTGTGGGTCTTTTCTAAATTAATTCCAGGGTTTGTAGGATATGGAAGCAAATCAATATTGTACATTTGGTTGAAGCATCAAAGAGTTGCAAAGGGAAGTGCAGGTCTACAAAATAGGTGATGCAAGGATGAAAGAGGTCCAAGGAATAGGAGAGGAATATCAGTAATCAATTGTTGTAGAGATACATAGTTTACAAGGTAAAATTAATAGAGCTTCTCACATAAATCATGAAGAAACTAAGTAAGAAATTCCATTTCATGCACAGGGAGTTAAGAAGAACTTTTTTAGATGTATGGGATGAATCAGGTTCTACCTTAGTTCTCCAACAAAACCATATTCACCATTGACCCTTCAGATAAACCAGAAGGCTACATCACATACAGAGTGCACCACAGTCTCACCCGAGATGGCTTATGGGTGATTGTAGGACACAGATGTCTACAATAATGGAAGGGATTGGGGATGTTTTTTTTACTTCTACTTTGACATGTATTCTACCATAACAATCATCATATATATTATTTTATCCATTCAATATCATTCATTCTGCATGATTATTCTATTGCGCACTGTAAATCAATTCTAACAGATGCATTGATTTATCCATTCATTCATCATAAAACATATAGATCAATACAATACACATAAAGAAACCATTTTTACCGTGGTTCACCCCCCCATGGGATATGTCCACAAAGATATTATTCTTCATCAAAAAAAGGTCATGCGCTACATGCATTACACCATAGTTTTAGTACTAGTGAGGCTAAGAAGTGTCACACCAATCTCCACAGCTTGTGACCTGAACCTAAATTACATCTCAAAATTGACTCCATCTAAGCTTTGTGGCTCTTAACAACACAAATAATTACAATCTCCCGCCTAGATACCTCATACATCTTCTATTTATACAAAAAGGTGGGTAAAAACCCTTACATCACTACTCAAAAACCCTAATTNNNNTACAAAAAGGTGGGTAAAAACCCTTACATCACTACTCAAAAACCCTAATTATAATTGGAATCCACTTGTCCACTTTCTAAATGTCTTCCACACGGTTGGTCTTCGATCCAACCCTTCCTTTATTTGAATCTACACTAATCTTCCTTTTTTCATGGCGCGTTGCTTCCTTTACCTTCTTGCATGCTGCTTTCTCCTCATTCTTTGGTACGCACTGCTTCCTTTGGTCCATATAGTTTCCTTTTTTTTTGGGCTGAACCCAAAAATTTCCTACTCAAACATGCCCCCAATACTAACCTATGGCTTGTCCCAAGCTACTAAGTTCATGTGTGCCTCCTACACAAATTTCTCCAAGGCCTCAAACTTCTTTATCAATGCATCGATCTATGTCTTCTCCTGTGCACTTTTTTCTGTCAAGTTCTCTACTACCTGCACCATTATGCAAATTTCTCCAAGGCCTCAAACTTCTTTATCAATGCATCGATCTATGTCTTCTCCTGTGCACTTTTTTCTGTCAAGTTCTCTACTACCTGCACCATTATGTGCTCCTCCATCACTTTAATACTCTCTAAATTCACCTGTTCCAGTCTTCCTTTTCTTGTATCCAACTTTGCGATCATGCTTTCAGATTTCTCATGAAGTGGCTCCAAATGAGCCTATCTTGTCTATTTTTCCCCCTAGATTTTCTTCACTTTTTCTTGTAGGCTTTTCATCTTTTGTGCAGCCTTCATCATCTTTGATATGGACATTGTCTTATGTCTTTTATTTAAATCCTACACTGTGGCATTTATCTTCTCTTCCTTCTAATCCAATTGTTGGATCCTTTCATCTTATTCCAGGCTTGTCCAAATTTGCACGGTTCTTTCATAGATTTGTACTACTTATTTTATTTCTAGTTCAATCATATATGTTTGTTATGTTACCTATTGCTTCCTTTCTAATATGACTTCTGGAGGGGGGGTTGGTGTCAACTTCCCAACCAATTTGACTATCTCATGTTTATATCCCTCCATCGTCTACGCTATCCTTTTCATATTTTCGTTTGTGTTGAGTTCTCCTGCTAATGCACTATCTGGGATCATTTAGAAGACTTCCTCAAGTCTTATCTCTAGTTTATCTGGGAATTTGTTTTCCTCCTCTTGTTCTATCTGAACTTTTGTAAGAATTGTCTCTAACATCTCCTTGGATTCCTTGGCTATCTCCAGGTTTTTTTCGTCTTCCATGTCCTTGGATTGTACTTCCTACATAACACTGACTTGTAACTGATAGAGAGATTTTGTATGTATCTCAGCCAATACCAATTCCATATGTTCTGTGTCCTTGACTTGTTTCTTCTCCATATATTTGTCGATTTTTAGCATGTCTTTAGTAAGGCTAAATTTTTTACTTGATGATGTTATTATCTGTACTGTCTCCCTCACTTTGCACTGGCATATGTTGTTCTTGCACTGTTTGTTTCTACTTTGTTTTCCCTGTGTGTTGTTCCTTGGTAAATTGTATATGCTCTAAGACTTTCTTGACTTCTATCACCTATTACATTATCTTCTCTCTCTATTTATCTGCATCTTCATATTCTTCTACGGCGTGGTCCTGAAATTTCTTTGTGACTAATTATGCATCATCTTTTTTTATGGTGTATTGGGGAATCTCCTTATGCTCCTTTATTTTATTGCATGCCCCTCATGACTGCAAGATAGTTCTCTTGGGTTCCCTTGACTCTGTTTTCTCTGTTGTGAGTGGGGTATCTGGTATGTCCCCCCCTACTTGTCCCTGTTATGGAGGGATGTTATCCTTCCTATGTGTCGCTCCATTAGTGGCATATCTATGGTCCTTATGTTGTGTAAGAGGCTTGGAGATAGGATTTTTCTTTGTTTTTGCACTCCCCCTATCTTCCTTATGAATCCTACTACTTCTCTTGTATTCACTATTGGGGTACTCTTCTTCTATGAGGAGCTCAATTCTACTAGTTGCTTGTATTTTGTTGTTTCTACTGGAACTTTCCATTCCTCCTTTCAATCTTTCATTTCCCATTGTGATTCCTCTGTTGTGATGCAATATCTTATCTACAGAAACTCTTTCTCTAGATCCATTTTTTCCCAGATCCACATATTATGCCTTGAAGTTGGATATCTTCTTGTGTTCTTCCACTACCTTTGGTGGGATCCTCCAAGTTTCTGCCACCTTTTCTTGTATTTCTTCAAGATATGTCGTGAAGATGATGGAGTTTGGATTTCTTTCCCTTGTGATAGTTGTGTGCCACAATGATTCATACTATGTTGTGTATCACTTTCCGGTTCTCTGACAAAACATGTTGTATTTGGGGTGTTTACATCCCACCAGCAATATAAGTATGATTATCCAGGAGTAATGAAAATCGATTCCTAAGTCCTGGGTGTCTTTGTAATCATCCAGAAATGAGCTTAACAGGTATGGACTCTAGCTTAGTTGTAATCATCCAGAAATGAGCTTAACAGGTATGGACTCTAGCTTAGTATAGATCCCTTAGCTCAGTGTGCAGTTTTTTTTATTACACCTGTTGGTACCTCTTCTTTGTGACACTTCCTGAGTAATTTACATGCCATGAGTTTAGTAGCTAACCTCATTATCGGTTCACTTATTCTATTTATAATGATCCCCATGGATCCTATCTTTGTTCCATAGGTATGCTTCATTTACGCTGCCAAATATTTCTCCTTGGTCTTGTCATCCAGATACTACGCAGGTTTCTCCCCATCTATGGGTAGACCTATTATTTTAGCGATTATATTGACATCAATTGAAACTTGTGTATACAGCCATAGAATTCCTCCATGCATTACTACCAATAACTTCTTGATGCAGTTATTTACGTCCTTCCCTCTTCCAAAATGCAGGATCTCTAGCAGGTTCATTATGTTTGTATTATATAAAACTTGTATCCATTGTTTGAGTTCCACTATTGGTACTCCTGTCACACTGACCCCTTTTCTCTTCAAGTATACTTGTTGCGCAAACCCAAGAGATTTTTCTACATATTTTGCATCATGTTCATCATAACACAGTTTATCTATGCATCCTAGCACATCTGTTAAAACCTTCACTCATGCTGGTATGTGCGGTAACACAAGAGTGACCTCTAGTTTCTTGTGCGGTGATCTTTGGACCGTTTTTTTTTTCTTTCCCCTTTGTTGGTGCTCTTGAGGGCCCTGCCTCTTGGTGTATTTTCTCCCAATTTCCTCCTCTTCGTCAGACCTCGATTGCGCCATGATCTCTTCTACTGGTATTTCTCCTGTGGAACTTCTTCTACGCTAGATTGAATCCTCGGTTTGTCAGATTCAGTTCACTCCTCATCTTCTTCCTCCATTGGTTGGATTGTTTCCACGTTGATTTGTTGCGCTAGGTTTTGTTTCTTTTTCATGTTCTGTGGATCAATCTGCATCTATTTTGTCCTAGGGGTTGTCTCTTTCTCCTCAACCACTATATGGATTATAGGTTCGATGATCGAGGAAGGAATCACATCTGCATCCACCACTCTTTCTATTTACATAGTGTTGGTTGGATTGTTTCCACGTTGATTTGTTGCGCTAGGTTTTGTTTCTTTTTCATGTTCTGTGGATCAATCTGCATCTATTTTGTCCTAGGGGTTGTCTCTTTCTCCTCAACCACTATATGGATTATAGGTTCGATGATCGAGGAAGGAATCACATCTGCATCCACCACTCTTTCTATTTACATAGTGTTTTCCACTTCCAATGTTGGCTCTTACAATGACCTTGTGGTGTTGTGTCTGTTCCTCATTGTCCTTATAGGATATTTGACCTTTGTAGGTGCCATCTTTCTCGAATTTGCATGGGTTTTTCTTGAAAATATTCACTGACTACCCTCTCACTCACTTGTTTTCTCTTGGATTCTCACACCTTAGTTATTTGTTTACTCAAAGTCACAATGTGGCTTGCTAAACACGATTTTTGGTTCTATAGTGTTGTCATAAATTCTCCAAAGCGTACCAAGCATGCTTCCTCCATTGTCATAAATGTGTGTTTCACGCTTTATTTTTTCGGTGGACGGTTTTTTCTTTTCTTGACTATTTTATTTTTTCGGTGCACAATATTTTCTACCATCATATTTCTCTGGAAAACTTGACTTTCCTTTTGTCCTAGTTGTCCTGCGCACATTATATCCACTTCTTGTCACCCCAATTTGCTATATGTTGTGCACAGACATTCTCAGTTGTCTATCTACCACTTATTCCTCTAACTACTTTTTTTGGGATTTTCCTTCATTTTTCTAGTTTTGTCTTCCTTTTTCTTCTTTTTCTTCTTTTATTTTATTTTTCTTCTTTGTCTTCCTACTATATACATTATGTGCAATTCTACTTTTTTCATTGTGACTAATTAGGGTTGGTAGGTTGATTTTCCTTATACAGTTTTAGTCGACTACCATTCACCATTCCTTGCATTTCCCTACCTACTAATTCCTTCAACTCACAACACCCCCTTCTATAATAGACTTTATCTCATATGGCCCTATCCAATGCATTTTGAACTTCCCTAGATGCTTCAATTATTTACTGTCATAGAGGAGATCTCCTACTTTGAAGTTCTTCTTCTTAATGTGTCTGTCGTGCTAGGCTTTATCCTTTTCTTTCTTTACCTCCTGATGGAAACTAGCTATAATTATTTGTTCTTCCAATTCCATGAGTTGAGCTCATATTTCTTGTGTTTCACCTCTTTCTTTCATATCTATAATTGTTGCAATGCACAGACTTCGTATCAAATAATCTAAGGGAATTATTTCTTTTTTTCCATACACCAACCAAAAAGGTTTCTTCCCTATTAGATTCTTGCATGTAGTTCTATAATCCCATAACATTGTTGGTACCTTAAAGTCCCAATCATCCCTATTTACATTACAAATATTTGTCAAGGAATTCTCTAATATCTTGTTGAACGCTTTTGTTGTCTCATTTTCCTAAGGATGATAAGGAGTGCTCTTATGGTGATGTATCTCAAACTCTTCCATCATTGCCTGGATTGTACTATTGATAAAGTGACTCCTCTAATCACTCACCCATATTCATGGACATCCAAACCTTGTCACTACATGTTCAAATAAAAAGTGTTTTGAAGTCTCTGCGTTGAAATCCTTTATTGTTGTTGCCTCAGCCCATCTGGTCAAGTATTATGTCATTGTAATAATATATCTAGTTCCTGATATTATTGCTAGTGGATTAATTAGACCTACAAAGTCTACTTCCCACTTTTCAAACACCAGAAAAGTTACATGTGGCCTCAATGGCATGTCATCCCTCCTGGATGGCTTTCCAACTCTCTGGAAAACATCACAATTCTGACAGTATTCCTTTGAATCCTTGTGAGATGATGGCCACCATTATCCTACGCTTAATACCTTCTACACAGTAGCTTTCTCTCCATAGTTTCCTCCAGCAATCCCTTCATGTGCTTCTACTAAAATCATAGGCCTTTCATGCTCCATAACACATATCCTCAAAATATTATCTTCTCTAAGCTTGTATAAATGACCTACAATCAATTGATAATCTATATCTCTAACCACCAAATTTTTCTTATGCTCAGTAGTAAATTCTCTTGGTGAAAACAATTGTGCATCTGGGAAGTTATGTTCCAAATTACTGGGTTCTTCTCCATTAGTTATCCTGGATAAGTGATTTGGTCCTACATTCAATATTCCATGCTTCACCACAACTTCAAAGTCAAATTCTTGGAACAAAAGTATCTAGTTGCATATCCTTCTCCCCAACACTGGCTTATCGACTAAATATTTGAGAGAAGAATTATTTGTAAACATCTTGAAATGTTTCCCTAACAAATAATGTTTGTATTTCTACAAATCATACACCATAGATAATCCTTCTCTTTCTATAGTGTTGTACTTTTGTTATGAATCTGATAACTTCTTGCTTGCAAATTTTATAGGGTGATCTATATCACCTTCTCTTAGTTGTGTCAATATTTCTCCTAATGTTATTGTAGATGCATCCACATGCACATGAAATTATTTTTTCCATTCAAGAAACACTAAAACTGGTGCAGTTACCATCTTCTCCTTTAAAATATCCAAACTATGTTGGCATTCCTCATTCCACTGATATTTAGTGTCATTCTTGAAAAAATTCTCCATTTGCATATTAATTTGTGCATATCCCCTTATAAAATTCTTGTAATATCCTACATGGCCAAGTATACTCTTCAACTAGCACACTGACTTTAGTGGTGGTAAGTTAACTACGACAACAATTTTAGCAGGATCCACTAGCAGACCCTATTTACACACCACATGCCCTAACAAAATACCAAAAGGTGCATTGAAAATGCATTTCTTAATATTCAATGAAATCTGTCATAACATCAATCTTAATACTTTCACATGATCCTTCAATAAACTAAACATTGTCCAATCATCCAAGTAAACTTCTAAAAACTTATGAATAAAGTCCTTAAAGGTTGCTACTACTACCCTTGAAAAAATTGTTGGCGCATTCTTCAACCCAAATTTCATAATTGTATACTGAAATGATCCCCATTCTGTAGAAAATGTTGTCTTGTGTCTATATTCTAGTGCTATCATCCCCATTCTGTAGAAAATGTTGTCTTGTGTCTATATTCTAGTGCTATCATGATCTGATAATATCCTAAAAACCCATATGTAAAGGAATAAGGTTCTTGACCCCCTACATTCTCCAAAACTTCATCTATAAGTGGGGTAGGAAAAGGATCATGTAGGCAAGCATCTTTCAATTTTCTCAAATATACACAAATTTTGATCCCTCCTTGCTTCTTTTCCTACACCACCATAGGACTGATCCATTTTGATTCTTCTACAGGTTTTATGACACCAGCCTCTAACATCTTGTCAATTTCTTCCTTCACCTTCTTCTTATACATTTGATTTAACCTATAAGGTCTCTGTCTTATAGGTCTAGCTTCTAGATTCAATGGGATCTTCATATCTCCTAGTTCTCCTTCTAATCCCTTCATCTCTAAAAACATCACTAGAAATAAGTCACTGTACTCACGCAATAATTCTATGATTCTTTCTACTTTCTAATTATCCCAATAATATCCAATGCTTGCAATCTTTGGGTTTTCTGTAGTTCCAATGTTTACCTTTTTTATCTTCATGGGTGTAGCATAATATTTTGAATATATTTTTGGCCCTTCTACTTCCCTTTCTCCTTCAACTTATGGGATATGGATATTGCGCAGGTTTACTTCTATTGGATCGTCTTTTTCTGTGACATGATAACAGTGTAGAAACTGTCTAACTATATGTTTCTTATGATTCTGATATGTTGGGAATATTTCAAATTTTGATTCTTCAAATATCCTGTCTCTTACCACCTTCAATGTTGTATCTATTTCTATACTTTCATTCTCAAAGGAAAATGTAACCACGAAATTCTATTGGATTTCTTCCCAATTTGCAGTTTCTCTTTGTTGTTCTTGTTATGTGTACTATTTCTTTGGAATGCCTTCTAATGTGTGAATAAAATGATGTGGCCATTATTCTAGTGGTACTATTTTCCATTTAATTATACATATTTCTACATGTTCTTTAGGTTTTCCAATTCCATCATATTTATCCTCATATATATGCTCCTGCTCTATGCCAAATCTGATACGCAGTAACCTCTTGCACTAAAACTAGTTGTTGATCTTCTCCTTATGTGTACCCCACCAATGGAAAAGTGTAGTTATCAAAGCAATATCTAATGCAAGTAATATATGATTTTCTACTACTTCTAATTCAAACTTCATTAAAAATTATTCTAAGTCATTTAGACCATAAAAAGTAGGAGGCTCTCTTACCTATGAAACAATCTATCTTAGCGCATGTGTCATTCTGGCACATCTTCTGGTGGATAATTCATGAAGTCGTTGTTGCCAGTTCTCCAGTCTTGTGTCAGAGTTGAAAGCACAAGAACTAATACTCCTCCAACTCAGCATCACATCTACAGTTGGGTTGATATAATCATCTTCGCACACGGTAGTTCTATACAGTTGATTTACATCCTCTGGAATAAAAATTGTTTGTCACGGGTTCCACATACCTTCCTCCTTCTGAGGGATCCAATGGTGTAATAACTTGGTATTCCCATGATTCAAAGATCATCTTCATTGTCTTCAAGTTAATAATAGTATGGCTATAAAAATCCCAATCCACGCCCAACAATGATGGATATGGTAAAGCAATAAATATTATGTCAATGAATTCAAAGTCTACCATGGTGCACACACCATCTAGATCTATTGGAATCCCTTTCAATCTTCCAATTGGAACCACTCTATGTTGATTTTCTAACTTCAACTAGACTATTGAATACCCTCAATGTTGGTTCTCCCATAGCTTCCCATGTCTTCTTTGGTATAACATTGACTTTAGACCCTAAGTCTTGTATAATATCCCCCATATCGAAATCTCCAATCTTTTCATTCAACCTAAATTCTCTACTTTTTCCTCTCTCCTTATGAACCTAATTCACTGTCTTTACCCCTTCTTCCCCATAATTACACTTTTCTAATAGACTCTGTAGTAATTGTAAATATGTTTTATCATTCAACAGTTTTACACATGAGCCCAAAATTTTTCTTAAGTTACTTACTTACTTTGAAGGTTTTTCTTTGTTGGTCTGATCAAATAATGGAGGCATGTCATATAACGATACCTCATCTATTGGCTTTGTTCCTGAAGTAAATGCAATATTTTCTTTCAGAATCTCTTGTCTAGCCTCTTTGGATGTCTCCTTCTCTTTCTGTACATCAAACTTGTGTTCAGGTGTTGTATTCTTCCTAACCCATTGGTACTGATCTTGATCCTTCTTTGTTGCATCTTGTCTTGTATTTTATCCACCTCTAGTAACTATGTTGATATTTTTCCCATCCTCTTCTTTGTTTTCTACAACAATCCATTTTACATTATGATTATTTTGGTTCCTATTGTCTTGTCTCTTCACCAGAAGTGTCAGAAAGTCTTATGTCTCATGTTCTATTGTGCAACAATACATACATGTCACGGGTGGTTGTGGGAAGTCCCTTGCATAGTGTTGTTCCTGAGTTTATACTTAAGGCTCAAAGTATAATGTCAAGGCATCAAGAAATAAGGAAAATTTTAATATTTGTAGTTTCTACCTCAGTTGTATGAGAAAAGATCCCTTAAATGAATTAACAGTATAACAACTCAGAGGCCATCTTTCATGTCTGAGTTAAAATTAAAATCATTGGGTGTAATGAGAGAAAAACATAAATCTATTAGACAAAGCAAGGCATCTATTACAAAAGAATCTTACTTTTTATAGAAGAAGAAAATAGATGATATAATCTCAAATGAAGCATAAAATGTAGCAATCTAATTAACTCACAAGTCTTGTATTTACTAATAGTAAAATAGAGGAAAAACTATGCGCTATTAAATTACTAAATGAAATGTAACCACAGTAGATGTTGTACTAAATTGCGATCAAGCATTCATCAAGGAGATATATAAAAAGATACTGGAATGTGGAAAGACAAAAGAACACATAACTCAAATGAACGAAATTTGGAATCTTTGGTCTGTATTTGTATTAATATTCAATGAGGAGAGATTTCTCAATTACATATGGAAAAAATCAGCCCCT
The DNA here is from genome assembly GCA_900067695.1 of Picea abies. Lineage (NCBI taxonomy): Eukaryota > Viridiplantae > Streptophyta > Pinopsida > Pinales > Pinaceae > Picea > Picea abies. The sequence continues at coordinate 15,247 of CBVK0100184973.1, forward strand.
TGTTCATCTTTTTCAATATATATTTATACAAAATGATTTTCAACCCTAGGCAGTCGGAATTCTCGTTATTTCTAAAAGGTAACTGTTACAAAATTAAAGACTTGCAACTCTTTTCTTAGTTTTCCTTTGTCTCTTTCCCATGCAGTACATATTACCTCATTGGTTCTTTGAGGTACTCCCTTTTCCTCGCTCAAGACATTCGACATACCTGCTTACCAATTGTGCTACTAGTCTAGAAGGTTTTGTCACCTCTTTTGCTTCAAACAGATACAACTTCTTTTGTAATTGTGGTAGCCTATCTTCTATCCTTTTGTCTTCAAAAGTCATTGACTGTAATTGTAAATTTGGATTTACCAGCCATCTATATATTTGAGCGGTGTCAACCTTCTTTAGTTGTGAAATTTTAGCCTGAGCTTCCTCTAAGATTTATTTGATTTCAATTTGATTCTTTACAATGTCGATTTGTCCTAGTATTTCAGAACAATCATCCTTTCTGAGGCCTAGTAATTATTTATTAATAAAATGAAAAACCTTTTCACAATCCTCTTTTATTTCCTTGGTCGTTATTTTACTCTCAGCTATATTGGCCTCCCATGTATTTAATATGATATCACCCATGATTTTCTCTGCAGCAGTCAATCTGGGAGTTACAGATATTTATTCTCTAGCTGATGACACGACCGCTTCTTGAAAAGTGATTCAGGCTGCAGTAGCCTCCCTTTCTCTGAAACCAATATTATCCAATGATTGGTTTACTTCCCAAAAATGATTTTGAATGATTTGTACCTTAGTAAAGAGGCTTTGTTGTGCTATTTCCAATTCTTTAGAACTTCCAATGCTTGAGCTCGAAACACTGCTATATCCACAACCATTTTCTCAGTGGAACTGACCTTGTCTTGTAATTGTTTTACCAACTCATATTGTTGGATAGCCCATATTTCATTTAATTGCACATTCGTATGCATATCATCAAGACTAGACTTGAGCAATTGGATTTCTTGTCTATCACTAGCTCTAGCATGTTCAATCCCTTTATTGACTTCATCTCTAACATTCTTTTCTGTAGTCCTTATTTGATTTTTCAACTGACTTATCGTCTGATTCTTCTGCTTTAGTATTTCTTTTAGATTATCGACTGAGAATAGGTTAGTTGTTGCAAAATATTCCAAAGATCCTGATACCTCTGTAGCAAAGTCTTCTTCTTCCAAATTTTGTCCATCCAATAGTATCCTATGCTTTTTGATAGTTGCACCTTCTTTCTGGTGCATTTCTTTCTTCACCACATCTTTCCTTTTCTTACTGAAAAAGAATTTGGAAGGAGGTATCTCTTCAATAGGGATAGGAGTGAGATATCCTATGAATATTACCTCTGCATCGGGGTTCCCTCTGGTGAACTGTAATGGCGTGATAAACTGAATGGGGCTACCAATTTCTATGGATAATTGTTTTTTAGTTCCATCTGTAGTTGATTTATCTGGTGAAGACAGTGGCCTATCTTTTCCTTTATTTGTTAGTGTATCTACTTGATCTTTGGCCTGGTTATTTGATCCCTTTGTCACAGGGGTATCTTCTTTCTGAGTCAAGACCTCAGATTTCTCTAAGTTTTCCAAGGCTTCTTGTTTGCTAGAGCTTACGGCTTCTGGATTTTGGGTTTTTGTTTACTGCATAGCTAGAAACATTGGGTTTTATCCTTGTAATAATTTTGAAAGGCTACTTCTTCGGTGCCTTTGGAATTTGTAAAAATTAATCATTTGATCAAGTGATAGAGCTCGAACTCGACTCAGAACTTCTTGGTAAGATTTCACCCCTCGGAACATTTCGTCCTGAGGGGACTCTTCATGTTCATACTTTTTTAGATTGCAACTGGCCATATGGTTACCCACGACCTTTGGCGGTTCATGCTTCTTGAATTCAATGTTAACCAGCTGTATTTCTTCTAAGGCCGCAGGTTCCACTTTGGAGTGGCAGAAACCCAATAAAGAAAATGCACCAATATGTAAGGGAAAATATGGCCATACCTTTTTCTGCACTACTTTGAGCTCTTTTCTAATCCTGTCGAGTACAGTTTGTCGTACGACCTCATGGTACACCAGTCAGTCTAGTAAAAATTGTGGTAAAGCATATGGGGGAACTAAACAACTGAAAACTCTGATATAAGAGAAGTGTTCCTCGATGTACCAGTCTGCCACTCTATCCAGGTTAACCACAATTTTGTTTGAGATTATAGGAGGTGGGTGACCAAATATAGCAGTGTGCATCGGCACTACTACCCAGTTACATATTTCATAGAAGAAATATTTTTCCTTATCTTCCCATAATTGCGAATGATAAATATGGATTGTTTCTGCGATATTGGGAGTCCAGCTCCAACCCATCAGCGGGAAAGGCATCATGAAACAAATGGATTCCATAATATAAGTTGACATGAAAAATGAAGTTGATTGCCCTTGGATTACTTTGTCTGGTATTCTGTAATTTCACTAGCCAGACTGTCCGACAATATCTTGGCCCAGTCGAAAGAATACCCTTCCGCCACTTGTTGGCAGCCAACCTGTTTTTTTTTATTGCTCTCAAAAAGATGCCTACACCCCTCGTGGTATTACGACAAATCATTGTCG
>CBVK0100184974.1:141-17862 GCA_900067695.1 Picea abies
GCGCAGACGCTCAGACACTACTACTCGTGCAAAGAATATAACACATACCCAACATCCATTGCGTTGAGGTCCCCCAACAGATGAGGAAATTTCCGTTGAATTTGGCCCTGGGTGAGCCACTTGCCTTGGTGTAGGAGCTGCCCTACTCTAACAAATCGATAAAGTTGGATCCTTTGTTGTCAAGTGCCCTTGATATGTTTTTCCACAATATGATCATTGGATTCCTATTGTATGAAATCAGGGTTGAGCTCTGTTGGTGTCAGTTGTTCTGCTACTTCTGAGGTGCCCAATAATGGTGGGAAATAAGGGCGAAGGAGATCCACGTTGGACACTGGGTGTAGGCCAAGGAAAGGAGGAATGTTGAGCTCAAAATAATTATCCCCCACGGCCTTGGTGATAGTGTATGGCCCATAACAAATTCGTCAAAGTTTCCGATGGGGTTCTGTAAGGTGTTCTTTCTACAAGTGAAACCAAACTTTGTCACCCAACTGAAACTTATGTGGCACCCGATGTTGATCATGGAATTGTTTGTACTTGTCATTGGACTTCTGTAGGATATCCTGAACCTATTGATGGATGTGTTGGATCCTCTCAATGAACTGAGTGGCTTTGTCAGTTTCAGTTGGAGCAGGAGATGAGTTAGTCGAGGTGACCACAAGGGGAAGTGCAACAGCTATGGGACCCAATGGTTGGAATCCCAACCCCACTTGAAAGGGGTTGTGGCCGGTTGAGCTATGTAGGGCTCGGTTGTAGCTATGATGGACATAGGAAAGGATCTCATACCATGTGCGAGGGTGCTTTGAATTATACATGCGAAGGATATGAACAATCATTCGATTTACAACCATGGTTTGGCCATCTATCTTGGGGTGGAAGGTCGTGGATTTGGTGAGCTTGGTGTCCAGCAGTAACCAGAGGCTCGACCAGAATGTGTTGAGAAATCAACTATCCCAATCTGAGAAAATGGTTTGTGGGATTCCAAAATTTACCCAGACTCGTTCAAAGAAGAGCTTGGCAGTGGCCTCTGCTATGATGCTCTTATTGCAGGCAACCAGAATCGCCATCTTAGAAAAGCGATCAACAACCACAAAAACATAGAAATTTCCCCGCTTGGTGGATGGGAGGCCCGACATGTAGTCCATTGAGATGGATTCCCATGGTCTGTCAGGAGTAGGAAGAGGGGTGTACAGGCCCTATTTCTTAGTGGTCGGTTTGGAAATAGCGCAGGCAGTGCAGGACCTAATATACTTGTTGACCTCATGTCGAAGTTTCGGCCAATAGAAATGTTTTTGTAGCATCACCACTATCTTTTCGATGACGAAGTGTCTTGCCACTCGAATGTAGTGGGATTCCCATATCAGCTTCGCTTGCTCACTTGATGGAACACAAATATGGCCTAGATGACAGAACAACCCATCCTGAAGATGGAAATTATCGACAACTGCATTTGCACCCAACATTTGGTAGGTGGTGGCAAATTCAAGGTCTATCTCATAGAGTTGGGGCCATCCATATGTCTCATGGCCACAAGAGTCTAACACCATGGTCAGTGTAGTGAATGGCGGTCTGCTGAGGCAATCAACGACATGATTGGTGCTTCCTATTTTTTACTTGATGTTGAGGTGGAATTGCTGCAAGTATATGGACCACTTTTGATGGCGGTCATTCTACAATTTTCTCTGTGTCTGCATGAACTGCAGTGGCTTATGATCAGTGTGGATGATTGTCTCCTTCCCAAGAATGTAATGTCTCCATTGACGGCATGCTTTCACAATGGAGTACATTTCTTTGTCATAAGTAGGGTACTTATGGACAGTATCTGACAATGTCTCATATGATAGGCCACAGGGCGGCCGTGCTGAGTGATAACGGCACCCACGACATAGTCTGAAGCATTTGTCTCGATATCAAAGGGATGTTGCAGGTCTGGTAGTGAAAGTACTGGGACTAAGCACAAGCGCTTCTTTAAATCATCAAACGCTTGTTGTTGGGACCAACCCCACGCAAATTTCTCCTTACCCCCACCCCTGTTTATTTGGTTGAGGGCCCATGCAATATGGGAGAATCCCAACACGAACCTGCGGTAGAAATTGGCAAGGCCCAAGAAGCTCTAAAGCTCAGTGAGTGTTGTTGGGGTTGGCCAGTCACGGATGACTTGGATCTTGGTTGGATCCACATGTACGCCATGCTGATCAATGATGTATCCCAAGTAATGGACCCTATCCATGCCGAAGGAGAATTTTTCCAAGTTGGCGTATAGCTTGTGCTATTATAGGGTGTGAAGAACCTGCTGAATATGCGGCAAGTGTTCATCCCAAGTCTGGATGTAAATTAGAATGTCATCTAGATACACCACTACAAAATTATTGGTGAATGGTCGCAGGATATCGTCCATCATCCTCATGAAAGTGGTTGGAGCATTTTTCAAACCAAAGGGCATGACCAATAGTTCAAAAAGGCCTTCCATTGACTTGAAGGTGGTCTTCCATACATCTGTTTGTTCTATCAGGACCTGGTGGTAGACAGACTTTAGATCAATCTTACTGAAGTATTTGGCCCCCGTGAGTTGATCAAGGAGGTCATCGATTCGAGGAATCGGGTACCGGTTTCTAACTGTGATTTTATTCAGAGCCTTTTAATCAATACAGAGTCGCCAGGTTCCATCTTTCTTCTGTACCAGCACGATTGGACTCCCGCAAGGTGATGAGCTAGGGTGGATGTGCCCCTTGTGGAGAAGTTCTTGGATCTATCTCTTGATCTCCTCATTCTCTAACAAAGAGCGACGATAGACTGGCCCATTGGGCAGTGGTGCACCGGGGGTCATATCGATGGGGTGCTTGACCTGGCAGTGCAGAGGTACCCCTGTAGGTGAGGAGAAGATATCTGATTATTCTTCCACGACCTTATCTAATTGCTTCTACTGTGTGGAGAGGTCAATCGCAGAGACCCTGGATGTGGCTGTGATCTTTTGCTTATTCTGAGATCGAATCATGAAGAAGACAAACTTCCCCATCTGAGAGATGACCTTCCTTCATTTCTTAGCAAAGATCAAGGAAATAGCACTAGGTGGGACTGCCTCGGGTATCCTGTATAATTTCCTATTCAAAGTAATAATAACACTACGAGGCCTAGAGTCATATACAGCATGATGTTTCCATAAATAAGGTTGGCCCAAAAGAACATTGAAACTTCGAGAGGAGAAACATCACACAATACCTTGTCTTTGAAGGGCTTGATGTCGTATGACAGTCGGCACTGTTGGTTAACACGGAGATCGCTTCCTTGGCAGAGCCATCCAATAGTGTAGGGTTGTGGGTGCAGCATTGTTGGCAGGGCCAGCCGCTTGACGACCTCTGCTAAGATGAAGTTCTTCTGGATACCGCTATCAACGATGAAGTGCAGCATGGTTCCTTTCACCCACATCTGTGAATGGAAGAGGCACTCTCCTTCTTCTAGATCATCTAGTTCACCAGGTTGGAGCTTGGTGGTAGCAACGGTGGCACTGGGTTCTGTGTCAATGATTCATCTTCCCCTTTCTGGTTCTGGCTCAGAGTCAGAATCCACATCTGATTCATAGGCTTTCACTTCGGCCACCATTGACTACTTTGAGCGACAGTCAGCAGTATTATGTCAAGGGCTCTTATGGAAGTCGCACCACTTCCTGGTATCTTTCTTTGTCTTTCCAATGTCCTTCTTTGCTTGCGGATTGGACTGGTTGTCCTGATACTATCCATCTTTGCTCTGTCCTTTGTTTGGTAGGTTGGGGCCACCCTTTCCTGGCCTAAATTTTTGCATCTTTTGTTTGAGCTTCTGCTCGATTTTGATGACATATCGGTAGGCCGCACCCAAGAATGAGATGTCCAGAAATTAGATTTCGGTATGGATGTATCTATGTAGAGCATTGCGATACTTGAGCACCATATGTTTCTATGAATCTTTGATACCCAACTTGGTGCGCAAGGTATGGAAGATATTTGTGAAATTTGGCACTGCTTGGTCTCTTTCTTGCCGCGGTGTGGTCCATTTGGTATATAATTCGTCATAACTTCCGACAGGGTAGTATTGTTCCTTAATAGCATCCCTGAAGGATTCCCAGATGGTTGTGACTGAAAATAATGAGGTTTCCTCTATTTCCTTTTTCTCATAGAAAGTTTCCCACCAATATTTTACATGGGGAACGACTTTGAGGAGTGCAAAAGTAACCTTTTCTCTATTCGAAAAGTTATGGACAAAAAAATACCCTTCTAGTAGATTCAACCACTTGTCTACAACATCTATGTCTATCTGACCTTCAAATATAGGAATATCTAAGTTTATTTGTACCTTGAAGGGGGCAGTGCCTCCGTTCGAAGAAGATGTGTCGCCTGTTGGTAGCCGCCGAAGGATTTGCGCGAAAATATCCATCATCTCGTTCCTCTGTTGCGTTTGGGATTCCTCAATCAACAATTTGAAAGGATCTACTATCCCATCATCTTTCTTTTCTCCTTCCATGGGAGGTCGCTTGGGTGTGCAATAGCTTCTGTCCTCAAGAAAAACAAGCTCGAGACCCAACTCTTTGTACTTCGACCTCGTTGGGGACATGCATTAAGATGACAAGGAGAAGACCGCTCTGATACCACTGATCCAGATTTTATGAGCATAATGAAATGAATACAGATTATTAACAGGTGCTTAACATAAAATAATAGAGATATATTAAAACTGTTTTTCTATTCAATAACGAAATAAGCTGAAACTATAAAATGCAGCGGAAACAAGCTTATTGGAATGGTGGTGGCTTATATCTGAGAAGAGATGTGACGACAACGCACATTCGCAAGAAGAAGGTCAAAATGAGGCTCTGAAGGCCTTTTTACAATAATCAAGAATTCCAAAAACCCTAGACATCCAAAAACCTAATCCTAGGAGATGAAGCGCCAAAAGTCATGTGGGGCCCGTTTAGGTAAGTTAGTACATCAACTTCTCAGGGTCGTAACTTTTGCATACAATCTCCGTTTTAGGTGTGTGATATCCCATTGGAAAGGTATCATTGAGGAGATTCATTTTGGGGGCTCAATGATGAATTTATCTATCATTGAGGAGATCTATCCCGAAAAACCTTCATTTATTCCCTCAAAATGGCCCCAGAAGTTAAAACTGCTAAAAATAGTAAATTGCCAAAATTGTTAGAAAAATGTTTTGAGCCAGTTGGAAAAGGTGGGTGGCCACCACTATCCATTTGAATCAATGATGTCTACTACATCAATTTACCTTCACTGGGAGGTGCAAGGTACATTTTGACTTTCATTAATTATTTCTCTCATTTCACATGGGTCTTTATTCTGAAGAATAAGAAACTTGTCTTTGAGAAGTTCAAGGAGTTTAGGGCCTTTACTGAAAATAAATGTGGTCAACCCATAAAATGTCTGAGATCAGAAAATGATGCGGAGTAAGTAAATCTCCTTTTTGAAGAATACCTACTTCGATTTGGTATTGACTGGAAGCAGTTGGTTCCTCACACTCCTCAACAGAATAGTGTTTCAGAACACAAGAATCAAACATTGGTTGAAATTTCCAAATGTCTTTTGCAGGCTAAAGGCCCGCCTCCTCACTTTTGGGCTAAAGCGGTCTACATTACAAATTATCTTCTCAATCACATCTTGACTCGAGTTGTTCCTTCCATGACTCCAGTCAAACAATGGTGTGGGAAGAAGCCTTCAATCGGCCACCTCCTTGTGTTTGGATGTGTTATCTGGGATCACATTCCCAATGATTATAGAAAGAAGTTGGATGCAAATATCCATGCTTGCATCATGATGGACTACTCTAAAGAGTTGAAATATTATCAACGGTTTGATCCTATCAAACAACAAATCATTACCAGACGTAATGTTCAGTTTGATGAGAAGTATTCTAGCATTAAGTTTTTGAATTCCTCTTGTAGATTGCTATAGGATGATCCCTTCATTGTTGTTTATGAAAATGGTGCTCATGTTCCATTGTTCAGTCCTTCGACTGGAAATTATAACTTTCTCCTTGTTCTGACTAGACCATCGACCTTCAAGTCGACTAGTCCGTCATCCTCTATTTCAACTATTCCATTGACTGAAGACCCTCCCACTTTTGACTAATCTGCTGAAAAGAATTGAATTTCACCTATTTATTGTCTACCCAGATGGGCTGCCAAGACAATTGAAGTTGTTAGAGATGATGTTGGAGACGCATCCAGCGAACGGCGACAGACTCGAAGTCAAAAGAAACATGCTAGCATTACCTTGAAGATTTGTGTACTTGAAATCTCAAACATTGTCACCTACTCAAACATTGAAGGAAAACCTGAATGGGAGCAGACAATGAAGACTAAAATTGATTCTTTGTCGAAGAATCACACTTGGGACTTGTTTCTTCGACTGCGAGGAAAGAACATTGTGAAATGTAGATGGGTTTACAGGACCAAACTTACCTTTGAAGGTGTTGTTGAGCAACATAAAGCATGCCTAGTTGTGAAGGGATTTTCTCAACAAGAAGGCATTGACTACACTGAAACCATTGCCCTTGTCACAAAGATGAACTCTGTTTGATTGATTCTTTCCATTGTTGCTCATTTTGGATGGAAAATACATTAGATGGATGTGAAGAGTGATTTTGATTAAAAATATTTCTGTGGTTGGGGTTTTCATGATTGGTCGGAATAGCCATAGTTTGGTCAATAGAGTGTCGATGTTTCAGATCCAAATCAGGATCCATCTTCAGGACAATGAGCCTGGGTTTAGATAATGAGAAGATTTGGTTTTAAATACTGGAATTGACGTGAAATCTAAGTGTCGGCTAGGTTGTTTTGGTAAAAATTCTTTTTTATTATTTATTTAGTGTGATTAAATTTAATTAGGGTTTTGTTATTGGTAAAAAATCTTTTTTATTATTCATTTAGTGTGATTGAATTTAATTAGGGTTTTTTTTTAATTATTTTTTAATTATTTTAAATTATTATTGGATCAATGTTTATTAATTTTTGTTTTAATTAAGTAGAGTCTAGGTAGTTAGTAGGTTTTATTATTAGGTATTTAAGTGGTTTATTCAATTATTTAAGGGCTTGCTTATTAATGTTATTTAGGTTTTAATGTTTCTTTAAAAGGTTCTATTAACGCTTAAAACTTTATAGGTGAAATATTCCTAAGCCCATTAATATTCTTAAAAGAGAAAGTTTATTTTAAAAATGTTTTAAATTCGAGAGTGATTAGGTGGGGTTTTAATGAATTAAACTTAAAGAATTTTGAGATAGTTTTCTACAAGGATTATTACTGTTAATTGTGAATCAGAGGGAGCCAGTTTTCACTTAATTCTAACCCATTATCTTTGTTCAGGTTGTTAGGATGTTTACGGATTTCAATGGCTTCTCTAACACGACGTTTAAAGAGGTGATTTTCTTTGGCGAGGATTTTGGTGTCTTCTAGGAAGATATGGTGTCTTGTTTTAAGGGAGTGTTCAGCTAGGGCAGAGGTGCGGATGCGTTCATTCTTAATGTCAGCTCCATGTTCTTTTATCCTAATTTGGAAGGAGCGACCAGTTTCACCGATGTAGCATTTTCCACATGAGCACTCTATTGACCAAACTGTGGCTATTCCGACCAATCATGAAGAGTGATTTTCTTCATGGAGACCTATCTAAAGAAATTTTAATGGAACAACCACCTGGTTTTGTGACGGATTCAAATTTGGTGTGTCAACTCAAGAATTCACTTTATGGTTTGAAGCAGGCTCCCTGAGCTTGGTATGCTAAGATCAACCATATCTTTCTTCGACTTGGTTTCAAATAGTGTGAATTTGATCAAAACTTGTATGTACTCCATACCAATGGAGACACTTTGATTTTTTTTGTGTATGTAGATGAATTAATCATTATTGGCAATAATATGATCTCATCCTTAGATTCAAGAAACAACTTGTTGACTCCTTTGAAATGACAAATCTTGGTACTCTGCATTATTTTTTGGGTCTTCAAGTATTACCACTTTGTGATGGATTTTTCATTTCTCAATCTAAATATTCGGATGGATTTGTTTCACGTTTTAAGATCGTTGATTGCAATAATTGTGCTATTCGTTTTCAGTCTAGAGTGAAGCTTACTAAAACCTGTCAAAAACCCACAGTCAATGCTACACTTTATTGACAGTTGGTCGACAATATTATTTATCTTACTCACAATCGACCTAACATTTCCTTTGTTGTTAGTGTGGTTTATTAGTTCATGTAGGACCCCAAATAAAGCCACTGGAAATCAATCAAATGAATTGTTTGCTATCTTAAGGGTACCACTCAATTTGGTATTAAGTATTTTAGAAATTCAGATACACTAGTTGACTACATCGAATTCCACTAGGATGGAAATGGTGATAATCAGAAGTCCACTTATGGCTATGTGTTTCCCTACAACACTGGAACTTTGGTGTGTTCATGCAAGAAACAAAAGGTAGTCTCTTTTTCGACTATAGAAGTAGAATATTGTGGCGTTGTTCAAACAGGTACTAAAGCAATTTGGATTCACCAACTTTGAGAGCTTGGCTTCTTATTCAGACCTCGACTACAATCTACTGTGATAACTAGATTTCTATACAAGTTGCTGACAATCTTGTTGCCCACAGTAAGATGAATAATGTTGAGATTCATTCTCACTATTTGAGAAAGTTGGTTCATGAGACCATTGTCTCTCTTGAATATTGGAGAATAGAAGATCAAGTTGATAATGTCTTCACCAAACCTTTAGTTGAAGCTAGATTTATCAAGCTTCATATGATGATTGGGCTTCAAGAAGCTGTAATTATGGGGGGAGGGGGTGTCCTAGTGACATAATTTCAACTCCTTAATCTCTAGAGTTGTGTGTTGATGGGGGGGTGTTGAAAAATAAAGCATTGATGGTTCATCACACATATTATGGGTTCAATCAGTCAATAAGTCAACCTACATCTATATACAATTGCTTGAGCAATCAACCAACACACTACACCATTCAGTTGAGTAGTTAGCATGCTTGCTAGTCGGACAATCAACCAACAATCAAAGATAGCTGGGTAGAAGATTGATCAACCCAAAAATCGACTGTGAGTTGGACGCGTAGGTGGTCGGGTTGAGATTCCTTATCAAGCTAACTTGACAAAGTGGATTTAGTGAAGTCAACTCTAACAACCAACGGTTACATGTGGACAAGATCTTTCGGATTCTATGGAAATTGGTTAGATCTTGAGACTATAAAAGGAGACCTCTTGGGTCATTATCAATCATGGAAATGGATATTGTGCAATAGATCATGCATATCAAGATGTGCAACATGCACTGTGATGTTTTGATCATATTTTTCTCTGCTTAAGTGTTATAACGGTGTCTTTAGACACCACCTATATCTTTAAAAAAAAGTTCCTTTTTTATTATCTACAAAACTGTGTCCTCTATTTCATGTAGTGTTCCACCCTATTCCCCATTAGGGCTCATTTTGGCTTAATCCAATAGGAAGAGTGGTACTCATAAAATCAGTTGTCTCAACTCTCCCAAATTTTCAATTCTATTCCTTGCTTGTGCTAGCCAGGATTAAATTAGCAATAGTTAAAGAACTTAGACAATATCCAAACAAAATATCATTTGAATTCCAGGAAATGGAAAAACTATTTTTTTTCACTCTAACAACATCATGGGACATTTTCCTCTTCTCCTTGATACTCACCTCTCCCCCCTCATCTCTTGTCTCTAGGAGAAAAGAAAAGTGACCTTGTATGATCTCTCCTCTTGGAATAACACAACGAGAAAATGGCTAGGATGGAACCTCGATGCTCCTCCCCCCTTTTCAAGATCTTTCTTATCTTCTCATTGCTTGCCTTAAGGGTTGTGCCCCTATCCATTTGAATCTTAAGGAATCTCATGGATGGGGATCCTAGGACTATTCAATTAAGAAGGGGTTTGATTCTTTCCTTTCCCTATCCTCTCTTCCCCCCCTACCAGTTGGAACCTTATATGGAATAGGAATGACCTTCCAAAAATTAACATATTTTTTTGGATTGTAGCTCAAGGGAAAATATTGACATGGAATATCTAGCTAAAATAGGCTTCTTCGAACCCTATAGGCGTGCTCTCTACAAGGAGGCATATGAGACTATCATCCATATTTTATTGGAGTGTCCTATCTCTCGATTGGTGTGGCAGGCATATCTCTACGATCTGTACCTATGGGTGAGATGGCCCTCATCCATAGGAAAGATATTCAACCGATGGAAGTACTTCTATAATGGATCACTTAAAAAAAAATGATCTTCAAAAGAATATGGTTAGCCCTTCCCAGATATATCTACTAGAAAATTTGGTTGGATAGGGAAAAATAAATTTTCACTAGAGAGAAATTCATCCCCTCCTTAGTGGAAAAAAATTCTATAAGTCATAGTTTAGAACATTTAAACAATCAAAAGAGGCTACTTGATTCTCCTCAATGCTTGGACAACATCGAAGAAGCATGGCTCAAACAATTTTCCTTCCCTACCCCTATGAATCCCCCCCCCCTCCTCTTAATCCCTATTGGCGGCTTCAACTCTCCCCCTTGGAATTACTTTAGTGGAAACACAATAAAAATCATTACATCCTTAGCTTTGATGGTGCTTCGAAAGGAAACCCCGGGGTGGCAGGTGCGAGAAGGGTTCTTCATGACCTGGGAGGAAATCAAGAATTTTCCTATGCTTGGAGCATTGGCTAGTCTTCGAATAATCAAGCATAAGAATATGCATTTTTCTAGGGATTGAAGTTATTAAAGGATCAAGTTATAAATACCCTCACAGTGGTTGGAAAATCTAAATTGATAATCAATCATGAAATATTCTTCTCTTCCAAAGAACATCCGTCTTCAAGGCATCCTAAGAAAAATCCACAAGGAATCCCATCTCTTTGACACAATGGAATTTTTCCATGTGTCAAGAGACAATAACATGGAGTCTGACCGATAATCCAATAATGCCACTAAACTCCAGGACAGAGTACTCTCGGTTAATGGAATTTAAACTCCACAAGTAATCCCTTGAGATCTCTATTTTCATCAAAGTTTTTTACTAGGAGGAGCATTCGGTTCCTATATCACTTGGTTGGGTTAGGTCCTTCCACTTCCCTTAGTCATAAAAAAATTGTTTTACTAAAAATAGGGGGGCTTCCCCCCCCGGGTTCCCATCACACATCACATGGTCATTCAAATCAATTGAATGGAATCAACTATCATACAACACATGGTCACAGAAAGAAATGCTTAGTTTTGACCAATGTTTCATCCCATGGAGTTAACCACATTTCAAATATGATAAACAAGACATTGAGAATGGATCATGAAATCATGTAGCAAAAGTGGAAATGGTTGGAACCAACACTGAAAGAGACTTATAACATGGTAAGAGAAGGGGAACTATTTATTCAATAATGTTTTAGTTCGGGAGGGAAAGATTGGTGGATGAAGGTTATTACTCTCTATCAGAGCACTGATGTGATACATCTCCATATCCATAATTTATTATGGTGCATTTGTGTTCTTGTTGATTGCATTGAACTCACGGCTGAGGAAATCACAGGATAAAAATAATAAATATAGGGTTATGGGTAGGCAAAAAGATATGTAAAGGATGACAAAAATATGACAATTTTGAGGCCTTTCAAGCGTGTTTCATCCATGGAAATAAACTTTTCATGGATCAACCTATTTATTCATTCATTCTCAATAATATTAGCATTAAGTTTCTTCCATATGATCAACTTCAATTCTGTCACCCTTGTCATTTCTACGACAAAATGTAGCATTATGAATTCCAAGCATAGACATTTTTTTCTTTGTAATTACAAATAAATAAATATATTTAATATCAAAATATTAAAACATGTAAAACTTAGAAACAAAGACAAAAAACATATTTTATTTATCTTACCAAAGGGTAATGCTTGATTCCCCCTTTTAGGTGCCTATGCTCATATAAATGTTTTCTAGTTGGTGACCTATTAATTCTTCTTCTCTTTATACCTTTGCATTTAGTGTAAGGGAAATAACATTTCCCATCACCAATATCAAGAACTTTGGGATGATTCTAAGATGTCTTTTCATGATTGCTTGTATGCACAAAATAATTGCATTCATCAATATCAACATCAACATTGAGAACCAATTCTTATTTGATTATATTTTCTATATATTCAATTGATTGGATGCACTAATGCTCAAGTTAGGAATATTTGACATTGTTTTCTATTTCAAAAAAATATTGATCAATTCATTACTATACATTCAAAGAAATTCACAAATGGAGAATTCAAATGGTGTTTACAAATTTTAACCAAATACAATGTTGAAAGTTATAGGTAGAAAATTTTCAATTATCGGTAGCAAACATTACTTGTAATATTATGTCACCTAGGGGTGGTAGGAGTGGGAGGGGTCATCTATGAACCAAAAGGAAAAAATGAATCTTCCTATGCTTGGGGGTTGGGAATTGCAACTAACAACCAAGCCGAAGCGTATGCTCTTTTGTAGGGACTTTACATAGTCATAAGGTTGGGAATGAGAGAATCAATAGTCTTACGTGATTCAAGGATTGTAATTAATTCATTAACTCATCGGGAAGCTCTGAAATATTTTCAGTTATCTTCAGTCCTCTCCAAAGTCGCAAAAATCACACAAAAGATGGATAAAATTTATTTCTACCATGTTATGAGAGAGCATAATAGCAAGGAAAATGGTATGCCCAATGAAACTTCAAGATTTACATGAGGAATGTTAAAGAAAAATGGGGTTGTTACATTATCCTATATCCCCTAAGACCACCCCCTCCAATTCAATTCATATATATGAATTCTTTAGACTTCAAGGTAAGTATTAAAGACAGGTAGGTGTCAAGCACGTGGGATGGAGCTCCAAGTACAAAGCTTCCATGAAGTAGATTGAATTCTTCATGGACGATATATTGTGTTATGCCCCCTATTTTCATTTTCATTATGCAAGGTGGGATTATCTTAAGTGAGGTCTAGGGAGGCATAATTAAATGTGGGATGATTATTGGAGCACTAGTTTTATATTTTGGTGATAGCCAAGATCACATTTGGATGTTTTCTCTCTAGTCGACAGCGACGGAGGATCACTCTCCTATGCCTGCATGTTTTTGGTGCTATATATTCTGAGTAAGTGTGCAATCCCCTTAGTGTGTAATTTCATGGTGCAACAAAGCATTTTTCTTCTTTCAGATGCTATTAAGTATCTTCGTCTAGTGCTGGTTGGTTAAGAAGACATTATATATTAAGTGGGATGGGCTTAGTATCATTCTTAGTGTCTATGTTTTCATTTTAGTTTTTGGTATTATTATTGCTATGTGGTGGTGGTATTGTCAAGATGATTTTTTGTGGTGCCTTGTTCTGAGGAAGAATGGGCTATTTAAGCTTGGTGTTTCAGTCTATTGGGGGTTTGTTTTCTAGCTTAGTTCTGTTAGTGAGACATATTTCTTGGTGGGAAAAAGGATTTTCCCTTTTGGTTTGGATTTGCGTCCTGGTGAAGTGGAGTGGAATTGGAATACCTTTTCTAGTTTGGACTCTTTTCCTTGTTTCGTATACATTCTCTACAGTTTCGTTAAGAGGGTTTTTGGAGTTTATCTAGTCATATTGGTCTTCAAAAATTGTAGTAGAAAACAGAGGAATTACTTTGAAACTAGGCATATAATGGATCCCCAAGATATCATAGATGTTTGCAAGGTTGTGAGGTATGAAGATTCCCTAGACAATAATTAAATTTCCTTCATGTCTCTCTATGCAATTATGAATAACATGGAAATAAAATAGCAGGAGCACTATGATAGGATTATGGGCATTCTCTAAAATTTTGGAGAAAAAATATTAGAAATTGAAATGGATTTCTACAAATTAAAATGCTTCATCCAGTACTCAAGTGAAGCATCAATTTCAAAATATGCATCTATGAGGAAAACCACAAGTTTGATACAGCACAAAGACAAGGATGAGGAAATTGAACAACAACATATGAAATCACTGGAAGTGGACCAACCTAATATTCTCTGAAGCCAAATCGACAAAAATAACTCAGCTAAATGCTTTGTAGATACATATGCATTTGGAATGTATTTTTTAGGTGTTATATATGACATGCCAATGTATATGTAGTCATTGGAAAATAAGGAAAGAAATTCTTAGTTGACAGGAAAAATATGGTGTTGTAGGAGGAATTTTTTGAAACAATAGCTATGTTGTCTTTGTAATATTTTTCCTTTCTAGCCATTATTAATACAAAATTATTGAGTCTCGGTTTATATATATATAATGTCACCTAATCCCAACTATCTAGAAAAAAATAGGGTTTATTTATTTCATGTGAATGTCTTTTAAAAGGTGGAAAAAAAACTCCATCGGTAGACACATCGATTAATCAACATTTAATTGACGCTAGATATATTGAAAAAATAAAAAAAAGTGGTTATAGAGACTTGACATCAATTAAGAGACATATTAAATGTCAACTAACAATGTAACATTGGACAATTGATGTTTTTTAGGGGAAGAAACAAGAAATAAGACAAATTTCACCAATTTTAACTAATTTTCAACATTAAAATGTTTTTTGTTTCCAATAAATGTGAATTCAAATGTTAGATTTCAACCCCAAATATAGTATTGATTCCACATCCAACGCAAATTCTAAATCATTACGCACAAATATTTGATTGATCGATGTAATAGAACATAATTCATAGAAGGAAAGGATCATTAAAAGGGTGGGGAATCCATAATTCATTTTATGAATGAGTGAATTCAATCAATGGAATTCGATTGAGGTCTCATTTTCACTCCAAGGGCACACCTTAGAGGAACCTCTCGATGCCTGCATAATAATTGTAGATCATGTACTTATTTCACACATATTTGAGCCTCTACTATTGGCTAGAGTCCAAAGCCTCCTTTGCGGTAGAGTTAGAATAATAAGTGGCGACATTGGATTTGTGAAAGGATGCAAAAAAGGGGGCTTTACTCTAGTCAGTCTTGATAATCCCACCGTTGGTTACCCAATTATCTAGATTTTAAAGGATGCAATAGATCCTCATTGATTGGTTCTTGGGATAATGATAATAAAAAGTATAATTGTTGCTCATGATTGCTAAAGACTTGAGCGAAGACATTAGTGTGAATAGTATAGGGATCTCTAAAGAGGTTACATAGAAATTCAAAGTCATTTTCATCGTGTTTGGAGCCTTCATACAATAGGTGTAAGGTGGCCATAACAACAAAATCATTTTAGCATATCATAGCAGAGCATAAGGTTTAGCTATAAATTTATGTCTTTTAGAATGAATGAAGGTAAAGGGATATTTAATTAATAATATATACATAGTAGGCAAATATTTTTTTTGTGAAGTTTCCAGGTAAGTACATATATGTGTTAAACCACAACATAGGAACTATTGATGTTATCATTGGCCTTTGAATGAGGATTTGGGCACTATTTGGATGTTTTGAGCTCTATTTATGGTTCTCAAGGTCCTAGACATTGTTGTGGGAGGAAACTCATACCTTAGGCCCCAAACAAGGCTTGTAGGAATCCAAGGACAATAACAATGCCTCAAACCATGACACATAATCTATTAAGTGTATCCTTGGCCTTCTTGTGGGTAATGGGAATATGAGCACCATTTGGTTTTATTGAGCACTTGGTATGGGTCTTGAGGCCCTAGAGATGGTTGAGGGAAGAAACCTGAGGCTAAGGCCATAAAATGGGCTCTTGGTCACCTATGAATAATAATGAAGTTATGGAGCCCCTTTCATGGCCCATGACCCTTACTAGAAACCATTAGGACCTAAGTCCCTGGCTCCTATACCTAATAGAATCATCCATGGTACACCACTTGCATGTCCTATCAAAATTATGCAAAACAAACTATTAGAAGAAATTGCTAGTTTTTCATACTTTAACCATGCCCTAGCCTACCCGACCTATCAACTTTATGAAAAACGTTAAAATTGTTCTCAACTCAAACTTGTAGGCCTACAATTCTCTTTATAGGGCTTTTGCATTGGTTTTGCGCCCGATACATGTCCTATGAGATGTAGAAGTAATTATTTGAGCCTAAGTGTCTGGTTTTGTATCACCACACCACAAATGTAGACTTGAAACCCATACATGGTACACCAATCATCAGAATAATTTGTGTATCACACTTACAAGTCAAATATTCCATTTATAGGTCCTTTGTGATGATTTAGGGCTATGTGCATGGCCTATAAACCCTGTAAAAAAAATGATAAGGACTAATTTATCGTGTTTTGGCCTTGAACCATGCTCTATGCAATAAAATCCATCTACAAGTTGAAAATTTTCAAAATTATACCCATGTCCCACACATATGCCAAATATTACCTCTACATGCTCTTTGTGGTGGTTTGCAACCTCTTTCATAGTCCATAGAAAGTACATTTATATCCTAATCACAATCCAAATATTATTTCTGTAAGGTATCTATGGTGGTTTAAGGTGTTGTCTAGGGCCCATGAGGCCTAAAATCAATTATACGGATATATATACCTTAGTTTTCATCCTAAAGGATAGATTGAGACATAAGACTCATCCATGTTGTGCTAGATGTTGAAACTCATATCCCACCAATATGAGAGGGATTTTCTTTATAGGGAACTCATATCCCACCAATATGAGAGGGATTTTCTTTATAGGGCCTACATCATTGTATGGGTGTCATTTATGACCCATGAGACATAAAAAAAAACTTATTCAAGATGATATCTTGGTTCATTGTATGGGTGTCATTTATGACCCATAAGACATTAAAAAAAACTTATTTGAGATGATTTCCTTGTTTTATGGTAGACAAACCATAAAATTCATGCCCATATCCCATTAGTAGAGTAAACATTTGTAATACAAAGATTTTGTGATTGTTTACCTCCCCTTTCATAATTTGTGAGTCCTAACAGTGACTATAAGGACCTAACTCCTCTATGGTTATTAGCCCTAAAGTAATCATTTTTAGGATCTCATACCATGGAATTATCCATGAATAATAGTTATTAAAAATGTGAGTATGTTTCGATATGGAAAGAAGTACATATGTTATGTATGAATTGATGTTGAAACTAAAATTAAATTTATTTGAAAGAAACTTGTATGGTTTTATTGAATTAAAAATATTTTTATTCCTTAATAATTTGCACATGTTCCTTTCACCTGGTTTGTGAAAACTTTGTGCCAGTGGAACTGTTAAACTAATTCTTCTCGAACCAAGATTTTTTAAATCCATTCACGTGTTCTAATTTCCTACATTTTGATTGCATAAAACTACAAAAAAGTTATTCTTTTATATTATACTCTTTTATTTTATTTTTTTACCTTCACCATGCTTTGGTTTTCAATATTTTATTTTAATTTGTGAAATTTCATGTTAAAAGAATTGTTATGTACCTTATTTTATTCTTTTACATATATATTTTTATTTTTTACATTATATCTTTTATTTTATACTTTTCTTCTTTTATTTTATTTTCTATTTTCTCATAATTTAAGTAAATTGTTATATCTATATCTCTATTTATCTATCTATCTATCTATTTATCTATCTATCTATATATATATGATGATGATGATGATAATGACGATTAACGTCTACTAAGACGGAATTGGTGTATCAGACCTTAAGAGGGTAAGTGATTACTTGTGATTCTTTAGAATTTT
>CBVK0100184975.1:0-17860 GCA_900067695.1 Picea abies
CTCATGGCCATAACTCTCTAACCGTGAGGATTTATGTGACGTTCCACATACCACTGGAAATGGAATGACAATCACTATCCATATAAGATAGTTTGCCTGAAAAATTCATTTTCCTTCATCTCATTATTCCAAAATTAATCATGGGTTCTCTTACTCCGCAAAGCGTCTTCCCGTGAGGGATTTCACCATAAGGGAGTTCATCCATCTTTATTTCTTATCAACCATGACAAGAAAATAATGAGTCATATTTACATCAAACAATATTAGGTCCATTAACCAAACCTTTGTGCTGCGAGGCTTTCTTCAAGGCTTGACATCAATGACAACCAACCTTAATCAATAGTTTCTTAGCCTTATCCTTAACCTGGAAGTGTTTCAATACATATACATGGTTTTTTCCCTGACAGTCGTGTACATATGCGAATTGGCGTTCTTTAGAAAGCATGTATACGTGGTTTTCTCTTGAACAGTTGCATACATCATCCTTGTTTGCTTGATTGTTGAGTTTGATGTTTGTTGGGTAAGTTTTGATGGTTGTTGAGTCTTCTTAGGTCTCTGCTATGATTGTCAGGTTTCTGCAAAGTGATAGGAAACCTTTATTTGGTTGAATTTATGGGTTCTTTTTCTTTCTCATCATATTTTTCATTGGTTGTCCTGGCATCCTAGGCTAGGTGTTTGTTTCTTGATATTCTACTTGGTTTGTCTCTATTTACATACAGTAGGATATTTATATCAAGTTGTTGTTCAGTCCTTGCATTTTCATTCTTTTATATTGAAAATATAAAAAAATACATTTTGCATTGTTGGCATTTGATCTTTTGGGTTCTTATCATTGATCCTAGTACATGTATGGAAATATTGCATCTTATTTGAAATTGCAGAATTAAATTGAAAGTTCCATTTTAAAAAGCTTATCATTTATTGGGAATTGAAGTTAGGAATTTGCATTTCATTCATATTCATTTATTTTACTTGTTGAGTCATAACATCATCAATTTCATGACCGTGCCTTTTGAGTAAGAAAAGCCACTAAAAATAACACTAATAAATTTAAAATTGATTAGAAACGGCTTTATTTTTTAGGGTGCACAAACTAGCTTAAGATTTAGAGCCTTGGAATAGGATTTTGTGAGCTTAAGATTTAGAGCCTTGGAATAGGATTTTGTGATTAAACTTCTCCAATGCTATTAAACTCAACATATGTGTCTGACTAAGTCGGTGGTGAAATCCATTGTATACTTGGTGACGTCAGGAGGCTCTGCTCACATCGAAGTTAAGCACGAGGTCATGTGAGGTTGGTTGAAGGGATATCCCCCAATACCTTCTTAGCGTCAGAGATATTTCTGGGGATCTATTCATATATGGGGGTCTTGCTAGTACCTTTACCTTTGTGAGAGGCAGTGCTTTAGAGATTTTTGGCTTTGTTACCCTACCCATACGGTGGACCTGACTTATGATTGTTCACATGTACATTGTTTATATCATGGTGGCTTAGTTGCTTGAGATAGGTAGCCACATAGGTTACTTGGAGGGGTTATTCGGCAGGTACCCTGGGTCAGATAAGGGTCGAATATCACACAACCTTTATGGAGTATTACCTCTCTGGGGGGATCTGACCGACTAGTTGTTAATCCCACGAGGGCCCTTATAACTGGTTCTATTACCTTCCATATTTTGAAGGGATTCTAAGGCCCCTCTTGGGAGAGGCATACCTACTTTAGTGAGGGAGGCCCCTTTCAACCACTTTATCCTATTTGTGTGCATTGGCCTTTTTTCTTTACTTTGGTGTGCTCCCTGATTATTAGTTGGCCTTAAGATTTTTTGTTGCGTCATGAGTTTTCATTTCTATGGTTAGTGGAGCCCTCGTGACTCCCTCAGTTAGCATTACCCAACCCATGGTATTTTCTCATTACATGGGGACGAATCCTTTTGTATTTTCG
Source organism: Picea abies (assembly GCA_900067695.1). Taxonomy (NCBI): domain Eukaryota; kingdom Viridiplantae; phylum Streptophyta; class Pinopsida; order Pinales; family Pinaceae; genus Picea; species Picea abies. The sequence continues at coordinate 1,941 of CBVK0100184975.1, forward strand.
AGTGGTATGTCAAATCATGATACTCTGCCAATACCTTGGGCCTCTAATCATTTCTCTATTGGTATTCTAGACATGTCTTCACATTTTCCATCCTCTGTCTCACCTTCTTATGTGAAACCTAGTTTTGGGTTCAAGGGCATGATGCCTCCTTATTCTCCATTTTCATTTGGTGGGAGTCATATCCCTCAACCAACTCTTAAGGTAGGAGGTTGGAATATTCCTTCCTACAGATCCAATCCTAGCTTCACTTTTCCAAGAGCAAGTGCTCAAATGGGTGGTTATTCTACTTATTACATCTCATCCATTTATCCTTATTTCACTACGTTGTTTCCTACAAACACTTTTCCCATGGCGGACCTCCATATGTCCTCTGGTGTTTCATCCAGGGGGAGTCAGTTTTATAGTATGGGAAACCCCCTTCATGGAGTTCCTTCATCTGGGGAAAACATATATCCTCACCCGAGTAACCCTTGTCATGTCGCTTTCTCTTCGCAAGTGGCTTCCTCAGTGACGATTCCCTTACAAACCTTTATGAATCAGTTTGGAGGAGGATACTTTCCCATCGGATAGGGCCATGGTGTATACTAGAACCCTTTCTAGCCTACAATTTCTCAAAACCAGTCTTTCTTGGAACCTTGGTCTCAATTGTCGAAACCAACCATCGCGAGTCTAGTCACTGCGAGTCATACTGGCATTATATCACCAACCTATGCTAGTCATGTTGGATATTGGTCAACAACCTCTGCAAGTCATGTTGAAGACCATCAACCAACCGATGCATGTCATGCTGGGGGCACAATTCCATTCACTACGAATCATATTGGCATTATGTCACCAACCTCTACTAGTCATGTTGGAGATAGGTCGACAACCTCTGCAATTCATCTTGAAGACCAGCAACCAAACGTTGCAAGTCATGTTGGGGGAACAACTCTAGTCACTTCCATTCACACTCCACATACATCACCAACCTCTGTCAGTCACGTTGGGGTTTCATCACCAACCTTTACTAGTCATGTTGGAAATTTATCATCAACCTCTGTTATTCATGTTGAAGGTTTGTCACCAACCTCTGTTATTCATGTTGGTCATTCATCACCAACCTCTGCAAGTCATGTTGTAGATTTTCTACTAGCCTTTGCAAGTCATGCTGGGAGCATGTCAGCAGCCACTGTAAGTCATGCTAGGGGCATTCATATGATTGAGAAGCCTAGAAATGTAATACATCAGCCCAAGTTCCTTTGTAGGCTTTGCAAAGGACATCACCTTACTCGTTTTTGCCCTACTACTGATGTGGTACAAGAAGCATGGTCCTTGCCTGGGGGCCCTTCGGGTTTTGAGTCTTATTTGGTTTCCCAACATTCTATTCCTTCTTTGGTTGATACAACAGTCATGCCGATGCAATCTTCAGCTGACACCCCTCTTCCTTTAGGGGGTGATGTGTCTNCGCATCATGTTCAACCAGTGGTCATGTTGATGCAATCTTTGACCGACATCACTCCTGGTTTTGGGGGTGATGTGTCTCTTGACCTTGTTGTCTCGCATCCTTTTCAATCAATGGTTGAAGAATTGGTTGTTTCGATGCAATCTTCAGTCAATCTCACTCTTCTCTTAAAGACTAACAAATCTAAGGAAGTGACATTGTCGATGCAATCTTTGGTCAATCCCACTCTTATTTTGGGGAGTGATGCATCTTTTGACCATGTCCTTATCATGTATGATTTTGTACCTTATGAACAAGGGAACATTCCACTCTCTTAGAGTATGTTCCCTCCAAGTCCTAGGGTGGTTTCCTTTGATTGGAATGATCTTCTAGAGCATCGACTTCCTTCTTATACATCCTTCCAGAAGTATCTATGTTTAACCCTTTTTTGGATCAAGTAAACTAATTTTGAAAAAGGAACACTATAAACTAATTACCTTATACATAACATAGAGGATGTTTAACCCTAGAAGGAAGTATCTAGAGCATCGACTTCCTTCTTATACATCCTCACCTTTGTCAATAGTTTTCCTCATTGATTGTTATTCATAGGGTATTTTTCATGCACTACTTGCATCTGGTGCATGCGGAAGAAGCACAGGGTCATTGGTTCATGAACATGTTCTTCGTCTAAGTTCCTCCAAATCATCAAGCTCCTGATTTATACCTCGTGTTGAATGATGAGAGATACCTTAATGCTCTCCTTTCAGTGATTCTCCTTCCATCGACCTCAGCCCATCTATTATGGAAACAATACCTAGAGTCATATGAGTACTTAGAGGCTTGCAGTCATCAGTGACAGGTTTTCTCGCCATCGATATTTGAGAATACATTAATGTCTCCTAATAAATAGATTCTTCAAGTGTTCAACCTCGACACCTTTATTCACAGTTGCAATAATGTCTCGGTGCCTTGATACCTACTTTCATTATCGGTAGGTTGTCTCGCGTTTATTAATGGTATACCTTAATGATCGGTAATCAAACGAAGTCTCATTGTGTTCAACCTCAACTCCTTTATTCACATGATGTATACTTGCACCTTTAGTGGATCGTGTAGAAGAATTGAAGACATAAATTCATGGTCATAGATTTCCTAATTCGTTTCTATCATTCATTGGACCAGTACCTATATGACTTCAATGATAATGGGAGAGAAGATTGTACTCCATTGTATACAGATATCTTCAGATTTATTTTGAGACTGGTTTTCATTAGGCCTTGTTTGTGACTATGACAACCTATGGTATGTATCTCCTTTTGTATTTCCTATTCATGGCCATGAATATCTATTTTGTATATTTCCACATGGATCTGCAGTGTAATTAAAATTGGCAACCATATGTACAAATTCATTATGGATTGTAATATTCTTATGAGAAACTAGTTCATCCAGCTAGGTCTCTATTACTCCACTTCTGGGAAATATAATGTATTTAAACCATCGCAGATACTCCTCTGACCTCACACATTGGGGGGGCATTTGTTATAGAAATATTTTCTTCGCCCCATGCAACTTTCTCAAAATGCCTTTTCCATTTCCCTATGCATACTTGAAGTCCCTTTTTGCAGTTCCCAGAGATAAATAAAATGTATTTTTCAACATATACACTTGTAACATCTATATAGCATGTGTGTACACAGGTTGCACCATTAAATACCAGGTACATCGGTTTTGTGCTCAAAATTAAAAAATGGTGTCGAGTTTCCATGTCATGTCATGGGATCCATGATCCTTGACCTTCAATATACTAAAAATGTTATGAATCGGGCCTTCAGTTCCATTTGAAGGTTATAAATGGGCCATATCTAAGTGGTGGAAGAGGAGAAGAATTCAACTTTGAGATGAAAGTTACTCTAGAGAAATTATTCACTTCATATTGAATAACCATCCCTTTGTCCTTTTAAGTCTGAACACATTGTTCAGCCCCTAATCTCTTCCCTATGTGATGGAGAAACTCATTGTATCTCTTATATGAGCTTGCCTTTGGTGGAGGATTGAAGTGGTGGAGTCCCAGCTGGAAGGGACTTAGTTTCTCGGTTCCAAATGTGTCGACACAGAAGTTTGTCATTCATACACATCTATTGATTACATTTTAATAAAAATACTCTTTTCTCGTCCAATTAATGTCTTGCAAATATATGAATTGTTATTCAATGGGTGTATTTGTTATGAATATTTATGGATTATGCTATTATATGTGATAACTTTATATATTATCACCATATGATTTCATATCTTGGTTGTTGATGACAAGTTGCAGGTGTATTGCTTTGAGTCAAGTGCTCAACGGTGGAAATCACCAAACGTCTAGACGAGGTAGGCTCTTTATCTTGTCTTGTTAGAATATTTGTTTATATAGAATACCTGAGATTAGAGTTGATTTATGTATTCATTTCCATCTGTTGTGGTTTACCCCATGCCATAGAGTGATTTTCCTCATAACATGTTTCCAATTTTTGATGGGATTTGAGAGATTTATTGGAGTAGCATTCTTCTTTACTCAATAGATTCTTGAACAAGTTTGAATTCTTTTTGTTGGTTGATAGTCCATGTATTTCACATAGATAGTTTATGGGGGGTTCTTACAACACTTTGAAAATAAATGAAATCAACAAAAATGAAAGCACACTACTCAAATCAAACTTAAGCAATTTGAAAAATGATCTACTCAAACTTCGCATCTTACTAAGATATTGTTGTTACCAAGTTATCTTTTGACATGAGTTGGTATTTCCATGAGTTAGTCTATTCATGCATCCTACTTAACATGATTTAAATGGTTGAAGAGAGACTCACTACAGATCTACTTATAGTGAATGCATTGGGATTTTGTACTATAAAAAAATTATAGTAAAGTCATCTTTACATCTTACCATCTCTCTTCCCATGCATTAATTCCTATATGCATTTAAATGATAAAAAGAAAAACAAATTCCTTTTTTCACTTCCTCGAAAACAACCCCAAAAATGTCAGTTAGTCCAATTAGGTGAACTCTTATACATTAAATCATCAACCCAGGGTTCATAAATTGAGCAAGTACATGCAAAATATATGCAAGTATTAGCTTCTAATCTATCTCTAAATGATTACTATGAGAAATAAAATAAAAAAATCCATTGTTTAGCTACAGAAATAGAGTCATTTCTTAGATATAGAAAATAGAGTGATTTTTCATTGTTTAGCTACAAAAACAAAGTTGTTTCTTAGCTACAGAAAATAGAGTAATTTCAAATACTAAAGAAACAACTTTAATAAAATCACAAGAATGATTCTAAACACCTGAGATAATTAAACTACTGGATCATCAGCTATTAAACTATCACAGGATTTCAATCATCTAATTAATGAAGGTTTTTGTGACTGATGTGAACAATATTTTATTCAATTAATAACTTCTATGTGTTAGTCTTCTTATGTATTGCAAATAGAAATAAATAAACTACAGAAAACGAAAGAACGAAAAAATGAAATCCACACAATTGAATTTCTTTGGGTTATTTTTGGGAAGTTGCAGGGATCCAGGAATTGGTTTAAGATGAAATTTGCAGAACCCTATCCATGGTCAACGATTATGTTCATAAAAACCCTTTAGATCCAGTAGAGGAGAGAATTGTGAGGCTAGAAGAGCAAGTTGCTGACATATCTCACAATATGTCCCTCCTCATGGTGGATCTAGCAAGCAAGCTCGGAACACACATAGAGAGGTTGGAGGCTATAACTCTTAGATAGGATCAGAATGGAAACTAGGAGATAATGAAGAATTAGAAAAGGAGTCAAGAAAAGAGCCCAATAAATAGAATCCCAATTCGAGTTTCATTAACCCTCCATAGTCCCTATTCAATATGGAAGAAAACGTCAACTTAAATTCATACCAAGGTGAGATCAATGCATTAAAATAGAATCATTGGTTGCAACAACTAGAATTTTATTTCAAATCTCACCATATATATGAGGAGAAAACTATATCATTTGATAAGATGAATTTAGAGTACCATGCTTTAACCTAGTGTGAAAGTCACACAGAAACACTTAGGTTGGAGGGTGATCCACCAATAACTAAGTGGGAGGATTTCAAAACCCTAATTTATTCCCAGGTTTATCCTATTGGGTATGTAGAGGACCAATGGATCCATTGGAATTACTTCAGGAAAAGGTTGGGGAGGAGTGTATAGGAGTACTCCACCAAGTTCATAAATATGGCCATCCTGAACGGCATCTCTCTTAAGAACATGGATGTACTCCTCAACTATGTGGGGGGTCTACATAGTCATATACAAAAGAAAGTGATGATTTTCAATCTAAGGATAGTGGACAAGGAAATTGAACACGGAAAATATATGGAAAACATAGGCCACAAGAAAGGGCATCCAAGTGATTCCAAGCAGAAAAACAACCAGGAAGATTTCAAGGAGGAGGAAAAGAAGCGGAAGGCGGGGGAGGATAATAAGATGGAATCCATTGCACATTAGTGAAAGGATCCCAACAACCATTGTAACCATTTCAATATTGATGGTCACACTAAGGAAAAATGTTGGAAACTACATCCAGAGATGAACCCAAAGAACCACATGAATGATGCAAAGAAAAATAATCCCCAAGCCACAAATTCGAGCAATTAGTTTGAATCCATGGCTAGAAGATTATTTTTCTTTGCATCATTCTTGTGGTTATTTGGGTTCATCTTTGGATGTAATTTCCAACAATTTTCCTTAGTGTGACCATCAATATTGCAATGGTTACAACAGTTGTTGAGATCCTTTCACTGATGTGAAATGGATTCCACCTTCTTATCCTTTTCCCCCTTCCACTTATTTTTCCCCTCGTTGACAGCTTCATGGTGGTCTTTTTGCTTGGAAGTACTTGGATGCCCTTTATTGTGGCCTATGTTTTCCATATATTGTTCCTATACAATTTCTTTGTCCACTATCCTTAGATTGAAAATCATCACTTGATTTCATATATGACTATGTATACCCCCCATATAGTTGAGGATTACATCCATGTTCTTAGGAGAGATACCTGGCATGATGGCCATCTTTTTGAACTCGGTGGTGTACTCTTATAAACTCCACCACAAGCTTTTCCTAAAGTAATTCCAATGGATCCATTGGTCCTCTACATACCCAATAAGATAGAACTGGGACTTAATGAGGTTTTTGAAATCCTCCCACTTAGTTATTGGTGGATCACCCTCTAGCCTAAGTGTTTCTATGTGACTTTCCCACCAGGTTAAAGCATGGCCCTCTAACTTCATCTTGGAAAATTATATATTTTTCTCCTCATATATATGGTGAGCATTGAAATAAAATTCTAGTTGTTGAAACCAATGATTTAGTTTTAATGCATTGATCTCACCTTGGTATGGATTTAAGTCGATGTTTTCTTCCATATTGAATAGGGACTATGGAGGGTTAACGACACCCGAATTGGGATTCTCTTTCTTGGTCTCTTTCCTTGACTCCTTTTATGTTTCTTCATTATCTCTTGATTTCCCTTCTGATATGATCTCAGAGTTAGAGCCTCCAACCTCTCTATTTTGTCTAAGCTTACTTGCTAGAGCCACCATGAGGAGGGACATATTGTGAGATATGTCAGTGACTTTCTCTTCTAGCCTCGCAATTCTCTCCTCTAACCTAAAGGGTTTTTATGAACAGACTCGTCGACCATGGCTAGGGTTCTACAGATTTTTTCTTAAACTAATTCCTATATCCCTACAACTTCCCAAAAATACCCCAAAGAAATGTGGCTCTGATACCAAGATGAAACAAAATTTCAACTTAAATCCATACCAAGGTGATATAAAAGCATTAAAATTGAATCATTGGTTGCAAAAACTAAAATTTTATTTCAACACTCACCATATATATGAGGAGAAAAAGATATCATTTTCCAATATGAAGTTAGAGGGACATGCTTTAACCTTGTAGGAAAGTCACACAGAAACACTTAGGCTGGAGGGTTATCCACCAATAACTAAGTGGGAGGAAATCAAACCCCTCATTAATTCCAAGTTCTATTCTATTGGGTATGTAGAGGACCAATGGATCCATTGAAATTACTTCAGGAAAAGGTCAGTGCAGAGTGTATAGGGGTACACCATCAACATTGGAAAGATGGCCATCATGATAGGTATATATCCTAAGAACATGGATGTACTCGTCAACTGTCTGGGAGGTCTACATATTCATATACGAAAGCAAGTGATTATTTTCAATATAAGGATAGTGGACAAGGAAATTGTATAGGAATAGTATATGGAAAACATAGGCCACATGAAAGGGCATCCAAATGCTTCCAAGCAGAAAGACCACCAAGAAGCTTCCAAGGAGGTGAAAAATAAGTTTAAGGGGGGGAGGATAATATTATGGAATCCATTTCACATTAGTAAAAGGATCCCAAAAACCATTGTAACCATTGCAATATTCATGGTCACACTAAGGAAAAGTGTTGGAAACTACATCTCATAGATGAACCCAAAGAACCACAAGAATTATGCAAAGAAAAAGAATCTTCTAGCCAAGAAACTGAGCAATTAGGTCAAAAGAAACTCCAACGTGGATGAGAAGAACTCTTGCACATCAGTGTATATGGAGGTGAATATGATTAGCTTTCATCACCAACAAGAGAAGGAGATGACCAAACTCTGCCACATCAAGATATAGTTTAAGAAGACCAAGATACATTCTTTGTTTGACTTCGGTTCATAGGCTAATCTCATAATAGTAGATCTAGTCAGCAATCTTGGATTGGAGGTTTGTGATCATCCTAACCCCTATCCATTAAGTTGGGTAAATAAGGATGTAAAGATCAAGGTAATGAAATAGTGTAAGATCAAATTTGTTGTAAGTGCAGACTTTATTGCTGAAATGGTGTTGGATGAATTACCCCTGGACTTGTGTGGTGTAGTGTTTGGGAGCCCCTACATGTATATGAGGGATGAAATATTCATGTGGAGAGCCAATCATTATTTCTTGATCAAGGATGGGAATTCATACATAATCAACGTACACAAAGGTAAATCAAATATCTCACTGGTAAGTGTCAACCAAGCCAAGAAGTTGATTAGTTCCAATAAGAAATATGTTTTACTTTTATTAAGAGTAAAGGCATCCCTAGAGGGGTGTACTAAAGAGTAGAAACATCAATTAGAGGATTTTATATAGGCATATAAAGGTGTGTTCTAGGATCCTAAAGGGATACCACCCAAGAGGGAAGTGGATCATGAAATACAATTATTTATAGACTCCCCATTGCCAAACATTGGATTGTATAGACAGTCCATTCTAGAAGCAAATGAAGTGAATAAGAAAATACAACAACTGTTGGATTAGGGTGTGATTCGATCAATCACCTCATCTTATGGTCCACCTATCATTATAGTACCTAATAAATATGAGACTTGGTGGATGTGTATCGATTATAGATATCTAAACAAGATTACACTCAAGAATCGATATCCTCCACTTAGGATCGATGATTTGTTAGACTACTTGCATCACACCAAGTACTTCACCAAGTTGGATCTAAAATCAAGATACCACTAGGTACATGTCAAAGAAGAAGACACTTGGAATACCACCTTCAATACAAGGCAAGGTATGTATGAATAGAAGTATTACCTATTATCGAGGATATTCAAGTTTCCAAAGTCAAGGGTAAAACCTTATTTGAAATGGTTGAATCTAAACCATCCCTTAACTATGTGTGTCAATATTATCTAGACATAGCAAATAAAATATTGTCCCAACTAGAAGGTATTGTTCCAAAAGAGATTGGTTATGCCATTTGGATTATGTAATGCACCAACTACATTTATGATATCGATGAATGATGTATTACTCCCATATTTAGATTCATTTGTTATAATATATTTGGATGATATATTGGTTTATAGATATACCTAGGAAGAGAACATATCACATCTTATGCAAGTGTTAGAGACCCTAGAAAAGCACCAGCTATTGGATAACCTCAAGAAATATGATTTTTCTTAGCAGTCATCGGCGTATTTGGGGTATGTGATCAGTGGAGGGAAATTGTTATCGACCTAATCTCCCTCACCCCTCACGTAGGTATAATAATATATTGTCCATGTAATAAAGGTTGACATTAAAATAAGGCCTATTTAATAAATATTAACAAGTCAATGTAAGAATACCTAATAGAATCTTCCGCTTATAGAAAGATCTTCCTCTAGAATGTTATTTAGAAGATAGAATTAGTATAAATAAAAGTAGGAGGCATGAGAAAAGTTTTTCTTGAGAATTATTCTAATAGATCGTTTCTCTACTGGAGGTATCCCCCTCAAAGTGGAAAGTGAACATTTATTTCTATAAATAAAGGTATCATTTTGGGTTGTGGATCTCTACATTTTTTTGTTCGGCTGGTATTTTTTGTAGTATTTTCTTTTTTATTCTTTATATAATAGATCTGGTACCTAACAATATGGTATCAGAGCACTTTCCTCTGTGGAAACTGTGGGAATTTTTTTTTTCAGGGTAGATATGTGTATTATTGGTGTCTTTAAAGAAGAAATATTGGTCATTTAGCAAGTAAAACCGTGGTGGGTAAGACTACATGAAATAAGTATAGAAGATTTCACGGGGTTTTCTAGAAACCAACATTTCACCTTGTTGGAAACCAATGTAACACCTGTTGGTACCCTTCGAGTCATACCACATTTGACAGAATCTGTCAAACGTCCATCACTCCCATGTATTGTCAGGTATATCAGGACTCCCCTAGGTCTCTTGAAACTATCCCTAGATCATCCAATCAACCACCTAATTGCTATAGTGACACTGAGAACAACACTCATGAAGATACTCTCTATTACATGGGTAATCAAGTAGCATGGCTAAGGGTATGGTCGAGCCTCCTTAGTTGGCTCCCTAAGATATTGGGCCGAGTACTATTGTTTGACCCCACATGTATATCAGATATCTATAGCATAGGAAAAACCCTTATCTGTAGGAACCCTGTAAACCCTAACCCTTGGGAGATAAACAAAACAAAAAAGGAACAAACGAGACCTATTTCCATGCAACCTTGCCTTCTACATTCTAGTTGCGAAATTCCTATAGAATTTTTCCTGTTAACAATTTGGGCCATTCATCACTGCAATATTCAGGTCGAAGTATAACTCTACAGGAGTAAAAAAAAATAGTATAGTGGTACCACCAACACCCTTATTCGAGACCTATCTCATTGGATTCCTCTCTTCACCCTGATCATCATGATAACTATCATTTTAAGTCTTTTCCTCGTGGACCCGACCCCCTTCCTGACACCCTTATTTGTGACATATCCCATTGGAATCCCCTTTTCTCCTTGATCGTCATGGTACCTCTCACTTCTAAGCCTCTTTTTTATGTGGTCCCACCCACCCTTCTTGACACCCTTATTTGACACTTATCCCATTAGCTTACCCTTGTTTCCATGATTGCAGTCATATATATCACCTATCCATTTTTTTCAGTGGACCCATTGCCCATTCCAATAACCCCCACTTTCCACATGGAAAACACTCGCACCCAAGGTATGCAGGCTAAAATAAAACAAAACAAGGCCCAATTTGAGCATCTTGAGGACCAAGTCCAGACCGAATTTTCCAAAGTTGACGCTCGATTTTACCAATTAGAGGGAAAACTTGACACTCGCTACTTCTCTTGGCCCATTTTTTAATATATCCTAGGACCCCCCCCCTTCCATGAACAACCCTACCACACTATGGCCTTTCATTCCAACCCCTTTCATCGTGAACCCCATATTCCCTGAGTTAAGGTCAATAAATTTGATGACTCTGATCCCACGGGCTAGGTCACCCAAATGAAGCATTATTTTTCTTTTCATGGAATTACTTATGAGTTGGCCAAAATTTGTTATGTTGTTCTCTATCTAGATAATGAATGTTGGAAATGGTGGCAATGGTGTAAAAATGCTCACCATGGGTATGTTGCTTGGACCTAAACTTTTGCAGAGATTTATGAACACTTTGACACAGACCTCCACTATTTAGGTTGTTTGACCAAGTTGAAATAGTTTGGCATAGTGGAAGACTTTATAACCACCTTTGAGCACTTGGATTTCAGAACAGAGGGCCTTCTTTAGGGAATGTTTTTATCAATGGCCTAAAGGATGAAATCCAATCCCAGGTCATCATGGCTTGCCCCAAGACTTGGTCGGAAAAAAATAAATGCACCAAAGAAGCACAATAGGTTATTTTTTCCCAAAATCGAAAACCCTCTTTTCTTCCTTTCCCTCAATCTACCAGTCCCACCCCTCTCAAGATGTAGAAATTAACTCAGGAAGAAATGGTTGAATGCCAGCTCAAGGGTCTTTGCTATAATTGTGATGACAAACATTTTTTCAAGCACAAGTGTAAGGAACATAATATTTTTATGGCCATTTCTGAGGATTTATATGAGGTTGAAGTCTCACCTATCGAAGAGCTACCCCTAACGGATGATATTACTCTACCTGTTGACCCACCATAAGTTGAACCACTAATTTCACTGCATGCCCTCACTATCTTCTATGCTCCCCAAACCCTCAAGCTAATTAGCTACATTAAGCATAGGAAAGTCATCATTCTTATTGATCAATGATAGTGGCAGCACCCATAATTGTATTCACCACTGCATTACCCAATAAATCAATTGTTATATATGTAACATCAACAATTTTCAAATTGTGATTTCTAATGGCAGTTCCATGAAATGTGGTGGCCATTGTCAAAATGTGTGCCTACAAATTGGTCAATACCACCTTAAATTTCATATGTTTGCTATCGACATGGGTGGTTGTTGTTAAGGTTTAATCTATTATTAGGTTTCTTTTCAATTTACTAGATAACCATAGCATAGATATGATCACTGAGAGAAACACAATCACAAGATACACAACATTTATCCTAGGAAACCCTGATGGGGGAGAAAACCCAGCAAAAACTTCCTTAATATAGATAACCAATAAAATGCCAAGACAATAAACCAAACACTAGATAATATCCTCTATTAATCAATGTGCCTCTCTCTCTTCCTTCCTCCGGCAACTGGCAACTGCAACTTCCTTCAAACTTGTGCACTAGATGAGTGAGTTGAGTGAGTGATCAAATGAGGTGTTGGATTCCTTTATTTATACAAACTAGCAGTAGATGGAAAGGTGTCTCTTCACTGGGAAGGGAGGACTTCTCTTCTTAGTGGTTAAAACCACTTTAATTAGCCTGGGGTCTGAATTCTTAATTTGCATAATATATTTAGGGTTTGACCAATCCACAAAAGGGGATTTTGTCAATTACAATGTCCGACATGATCAATCCACAAAATGGGATTGATCTGATGAATAATAACTCAATAATAAATAGAATAATATTTGCAGTTACAATATTTCAATACTCCCCCTTAACAAGAAGGGTATTCTACAACATCATCAGGAGAGAGAGAGGGCATCAACATCAACAACATCTAGAACATTGACTGACATATCTATGAATCATCATAAGTTTTCTTATCATCAATATCATCATTCAAACCAGGAAGTTGGAATGACATCATCATCATCTGCATCAACATGGATTAGTATAAAACTAATACATCATCATCAATAATAGCAAAAGGATGATACAAAATCAACAACAACAATATCACAGCACAAAGGATGGATCATCATCAACAACAACAACATCATAGCACGAAGGCTAGAGAATCATCAACAACAATAGCATCACAACACGAATGTTGGAGCATCATCAACATCAGCACTAGGTTGGAAATATTCAGTATGAAGTTGGCATCTCATCAACATCAGCACGAGGCTCGAAATATTCAACATGAGGTTGGCATCACAACAACGTCATCACGAGGCTGGAAATATTCAGCACGAGGTTGGAATCACAACAACATCAGCACGAAGATGGAAATCTTCAGCACTAGGTTGGCATCATGACAACATCAACACGAAACTAGAAATATTCAGCACTAGGATGGCATCAACACTACTCCCCCTTTCGAGGTAGATCCTTTCAGACTACACCAAGCTTATCTCGAAAGTGTTCAAACTTTACACGAGATAGAGGCTTGGTCAACACATCAACAACCTGTTCATATGTGATAGCATACTGGAGATTTATGGATCCTCTCTACACCATATCATGGATGTAATTATATCAGATCTCTATGTGTTTTGACTTGTCATGGAACACAGGGTTCTCTGTCATCTTTATGCAACTCTGGTTATCACATAGAATCAATTTTGCTTCCATCTTCAAAATGAATAGACCTATCAAAAACTTTTGAATCCATATGGCTTCACAACTGGCGGAAGATGAAACAATGCATTATGCTTCTATCGTGTTGAGAGAAATGCTTGATTGCTTCCTACTCTGCCATGAGATCATGGTTGACCCCAGACTGAAACAACATTTTGAAGTTCTCTTTCTGTCAGAGACACTTCCAGCCCAATCTGAATCAATATAACCACTTAGTCTGAAGTCATGATCTCCATTATAACTGAGACCACAATCTAATGTACCCTTAAGGTACCTCATCACATGTTTTGCAACAACCAGGTGAACACATTTGGGATCTACTAGAAATTGACTCAAGGTGTTCATAGCAAAACATATATCTGGCCTAGTGTTTTCCAGATACATCAATGATCCAATGATCTATCTGTACAGCGTAGCATCAATCAATTTTGACGAAGTGTCAACCAAGAGCTTCAACTTTGTTTCCATGGGTTTATTCATGGATTTGCACTCCAACATGTCAAATCTATTCAGTATTTCAACTGCATACTTCCCTTGGTTAAGGAATATTTTCTCTAGGCTCTTCCAGACCTCAAGACCTAAGAAATAGTGCATTAGGCCAAGGTATTTCATCTCAAATTCTGCAGTGAACTTCTTATTACAATCAGTGATGATATTTTCTTCTCCAGTTAAGAATAAATCATCCACATACAAAAGCAATATAACAGGCTCATCACTCATAACCTTGAAGTAAAGGTTAGAATCATCTTTACTCTTGGTAAATACCAAGCTCATCAAGAAACTATCAATCCTTCCATACCAAGCCCTAGGAGCTTGATTCAATTCATACAGATCCTTCTTTAACTTGCAAACATGAGTCTTCTTGACTTCAACTTCAAACCCTTGAGGTTTTTCTATATACACTTCTTCTTCAATGAAACTATTAAAGAAATTTGTTTTCACGTCCATCTGGTATAACTTCCACTTCATCTTAGCTGCAAGAGCTATGATGGTTATGATTGAAGTGTATCTGGCTACAGGAGAAAACGTCTCTTCATAGTCAATTCCTTCATTTTGAGAAAAACCACGAGCAACAATCCTTGCTTTGTATTTCTCAATACTTCCATCAGCAGCATGTTTTAGTTTGAAAATCCATTTGGAAGATACCACATCCTTGCTCTTTGGTCTGGGAACTATTTCCCATACATCATTTTTTATAATGGATTGGTATTATTCTGTCATGGAATCTGCCCATTCTTTCTTCTGAATGGATTCTTCAAAACGATTAGGCTCCTTCTCTAAGAGATCACACATCAAATCCATATAACTGGAGAATGGCTTGGGTTTCTTGACTTGTCTCATGGTTCCTTCGGGGTCACCATACTTCTCTCCATCTTGAATAAGTTCCCTTGCTCGGGTTGGATTTCTCTTGTGAGAGATCACCATCTGGGGAGGTTCTTAGGATTATATTATGTCATGATATTCTAATATATCCTCATCGGGGGAAGTTATGACTTCCCTCACTGGCTCTGCAACTCTGGGAACCACAGGTTCTTCTTCATATACTTCTTCAAGCTTGCATCTTCCTGATTTCTTGAGTGTTGCATCTTCATCAAAGGTTACATCCCTGTTGATCTCAATATGATGGTAACCTAGTATATAAACTCTAAATGCCTTGGAGACCTCACAGTATCCAACAAATATTACTTTCTTTCCTAAAGGGTCCATCTTGGTTCTCTTCTCTTTTAGAATATGTACAAATACTGGACAACCAAATATTTTGAGATGGCTTACTTCTGGATTCTTTTTTGAGAACATCTCTTCAGGGGTCTTGAACCCAAGTGCACTATGGGACAATATGTTTTGTACATATACTGTTGTTTTGTTTCTCTTTCCCATAAGTGCATTGGAATATCTTCATCATGGATCATAGTCTTCATTGCTTCCATTACAGTTCTATTCTTTTATTTAGCTACACCATTTTATTGAGGATTGTAGGGAGTGGTGATCTCCCTCTTGATCCTAACATCTTTGCAAAAGTTTGCAAACTCTTTTGAGGTGTTTTCTCCTCCATTATCTAACCTGAGTATCTTGATCTTTCTTTCAGAGAGATTATCTATCAAGGCTTTGAATTCTTTGAATTTACTGAACACTTCATCTTTTGATTTCAAAAAGTAAACCTAGGT